>OX328130.1:51546333-51700534 GCA_946811695.1 Gonocerus acuteangulatus
TTGCACAATAACGTATTTTGATGCACTAAACACGAATAGGATCAAAGAAAAACGTCGGATTTAACTAGGAAAGAAGTTATAAAGCACTTAAGTTCACTGTTGTGCAGGTTATGAGAGCTAATGTAAACAACTAAATTTGTCAACATACGCATGCGCGGGTATAGAAAAGTTCGTAATAAGGAAGTTTAATTGAAATTTACCATAAATTATCGAAATTCATCAGCAGTTATTTATTTACAATCATTTTTTTAAATAATGAAACACCTCTTCACATTTCTTGTTTCGTTCATGAAAAGTATTATATATCAGAAATCCCTTAATAATTAGCTAATGCCTTTATAATAGCAGAAGAATGTCTAGGACGAATGATTAGGAATGCAGAAGAATGTCTAGGGCGATTTTAAGGGCAAACATGCTATGCGTTTCCGCTCGCTCCGCTCGCTCAAGAAGATAACAAAACCCCAGTCAATCCAACTCGCTAAAATTAATAGAATTCTATTAATTTTAGCGAGTTGGATTGACTGGGGTTTTGTTATTTTCTTCAGCGAGCGGAGCGAGCGGAAACGCATAGCACGTATGCCCTTAAGCGACAGGTGACGGACGGGTGAGAATGCCCTTAAAATTAACAATATCTTTGAATAAATAGTTTCTGAAACATTTCAAATGAGAGTTCTCTGTTTCCCAATGTTACGTATCTGCGCTATGCGCATGTTTACAAATACGCTGATGACGCCTAGTTTTATAACCTTCCTAACTTTAGTGCTTAATATTATATTCTATTAATTTTAGCGAGTTGGATTGACTGGGGTTTTGTTATCTTTTTGAGCGAGCGTAGCGAGCGGAAACGCATAGCATGTGTGCCTTAAAGTCGTCACAAATTTAATTGTTTACATTAGCTCACATAACCTGCACAACAGTGAACTTATGTGCTTAATAACTTCTTTCCTAGTTAAATCCGACGTTTTTTTATCGTATTCGTGTTTAGTGCATCAAAATACGTTATTGTGCAAAGTTTGAAAGAAATCGGTTTGGAGGGCTGGAAACTGCATTTTTACCGTTTCTTTGAATGGGCTCTGATGGTATTTGTCTCTTTAGTTATTTCAGTGAATTTTGTGCATCTTTTATGTGCAATTTTTATTCTTCCATCGACGTTAATATGATCAGGTTCACTGATTTCAATATTAACTTTACGTTGAACTGGACACACGGCAGCTAAATGATTGCCTTTGCAAATAAAACAGCTGATGCGTTCTGTAGTCAAATATATTTTCCAAGAAAATTCTTTCACTCTTATAACCAAAGAGGAAGGTAACATGTTGCTATGTTCAGGATTAATGAATAGCTGTCTCCTATGGCTAAGCACATGAGCTAAGCGTGGATTTTGAAGACTAGCTATCAAACACTGGACAGGCGATACTATGCCAATACCTAACCTCTTCAAGGCATTTTCGATAGCTTCGTTAGGTATTGCAGGGAAAACATTAGAAACAATAACCCTTTTTGATGGCTCAAGAAGACGTTTTATTGGTATTTCATGATCACCAATAGATACAAAAGGATGTTCGTCAATCAATCTATCAACTTTAATTTTATTGCTTAAGTGAGCACAAAATCTACCTCTTGAAATATAGGAGATAAATTTAACAGATTTAGGTTCAACAATATCAAGCAAACTTTGCATATAATCATCCTGTTTTAATCCTTTTACAGTTTTTAGAACAATAGCATTCTCGCTAGGGCATAATGATTCCCCAGGGATTGTTACATTATCACTACAATGAGATTGAACAGAGACATTCTTGGTTATTGGGACTTGAACATTGGAGGTTAGCTTCAACTGTGGATTCATTATGTCAAATATTTACCTTTGGTGGGTTACTAAAATATAATTAATTGAGTTCTGGCTTACCACAGGTCACTTATTGCACTCTTGCACAAAAATCTGGGTAAATAAGTCTTCGTTATCCTAATTATATCAAGAAAACCGAAGACAACTTTTTTCCACTAACTTTCAAACAAACGCGCACAGCTGTTCTCCTAATAATAATTAACTTCTGAGGAAAAATTAAATAATAAACACTGCCAGATAATTTAAAGAAAGTCCAAAAAAGTCACACAGAAAATCAGCACCACGTTGTCGCACTTTTTTATCACAAAGCTTAAATTTGGCTAGGTAATTTTCGGGTTACCTCAAACCCGCGGTAAGAAATTTAAATATTGATAAATTATTGTGGCACCGGCAACACTAACCCCGCGTAACCTTCCCATTGTTGACAGTCAGGTTACGGTGTTGTCAGTCAGTTTACTTTCGTGGTGCTACAACTTCATGAAACTTGCGGTTACTGGCTCTCGGACTAGGTTGAGAATCCAAGGGGTACAAGTGACGATATAATAATTTTGAGACATTACTGTTTAAAGTTAAATCATTTTTGTAAATTCCCTGATAAGTGTAAGTCCTTATTATGTTTAAATTATGTTTCTAAAATACATCAATTGAAATGTCAGTAATATAGTTTAAAAAAAACTAATTGTTAAAGTCTATTATCAATTCATAATTATAACATGCATCACTTGTACCATTTGGCTTCCAAAGGCAAACAATTAATATTTATTGTCAGGATACTTTATAAGTATAGCTCAATAAAACAATATGGGATGGCAGACAATACGTATATCGGGTCTCCCTGTGGTCTAGTGGTTAACGCCTTTGATTCTCATGCAGATGACGGTTCGAGTCCCACCGGCGCACAGTGGTCCAAATCCAGCCATCATGGTGCAAAAAATACTTTGAGTGGACGGATTGCCTTCAAACTCGGCATGATTTTTATTGAATGGTTGCGAAGGTGTTTTATGAGGATTATGACAAAATAGGTATGGATGAGGGTGGGGGTAAGAGGGAGAGTGGGAGGTACTACATAGCTTTTCAATTGCTTTTCGTTGAAGGATTTTGTTCAAATCTTGTATGATGTTCATTGAAGGGTTGAGAAGGCGTTATATGAGGAATATGACTAAATAGGAGAAGGTTGTGGTGGGGTAGAGAGGCCGACCCCTTTTCCCCGAGCTTGTTGAAGGTATAGCATCCACTTCGCCAGTAAGAAAAATAATTACTACTTCCAACCACGATGAAAACTTACGATTCAAATTTAGATTTATCCTTATTAGTCTTCCTCCATTTGGCCATATAATTTGAATATAAAATTTTGAGTGTTTTTCTAACACGGTCATCTTGTGTAAGACCAAATACTTGGACCGCCCTTCTATAAAAAATTTCAAACGATTTCGAAGTAATTATGAGCTCTCCAAAATCTCTTCTACGTACCATCTCTCTTAAAAAAAGAAGAATAAAGAAATAAATAAAAAATTAAAAAAGGTGCCTTTTAAATCATTTTTTCGGTAATGGCACTTCTATATTTGAAGATCAATAATCTATTATGGAGTAAGTGACAAAAAAACAGATAACAATTTTTATAACGTTCAAAGTGCCAGTTTATACGTATAGAACCCCAGTGCCCAGACTTTCATACAAAAATAAAAATGTCACTCTATTATAATTTTAAGTAATTATTCAGACTTTTTCATGGAAAAATTTCACAAGATGTAGCACATTATCGATGATTTGTCATCATTTAAAAATTATGTAAATCAGAGTTTCATTTATTACAAATAAATGGCCAAGATAAAAAAAAGGAATTTACCAAAATCTGTCCTTTACTTCTCAGTAAAAATCGGTTCGCACAAATCTATGTGCACTAGACCTTCACTCAAGAACAACACAAGGAATACTGACCCTAATTACTGCCAGCAGATGACCTCTGGGTAGGGGTCATCTGCTGGCATATGAGGGTCAGGGCTACCTGCTACCGCAGCAGACAGCGCACCTAGCCTAGGGTTTCCCCATAAAATTCCCTCCCAATACCAAAGGGGCAGACAAACCTTACATATTCTGTTAGAGGAAAGTAAAGGCTACAAGCTGACACAATTAACTCCGTGATTCCTCGTGATGCTGATGTTTAAAACCTTTCTAAATTTCACATAGGCGTGTTAAAAAATACTTAACTTTATAAATATGTTACCCAACTTGATATCAAGATATTTCGATCGTGTTGTCATATTTATGTAGTCCATCTATGGTACCTTCATTACAGAAAAAAAAAATTATGGCATATTAATTGACTAGTATCCTAGGGTTGCAAATAATGTTTTGAGCACACATGTATAGAACCGCTATCTTTGAACCGTCTCAGAGACTAAATGGACGGACACAAAATTAAAATTTCTTTATTAATATAATATATGATTACTATAGAACCTTCTAGACATGTTTTGGTGTTTCTTAAAAAATGTTGGGTTTTTCGATTTTTTGCACCATGATGGCTGGATTTGGACCACTGTGCGGCGGCAGGATTTTTTCTCATCTCAGAGCCCATTGAGAAGGTCCGCATGATGGATGTCGGCGGTAATGGCCTAGTTTTCGGCGTGCCAAAAAAAGAAAAATAAATACAGAAAAAAATGGGCTCAAATTATTCAGAGTCACTGTCCAAAATAAAGCCTCTTTCATGTTCCAATGCAAAAAGGGCCATGAACTGGCTCAGCCTCTGCAACGTTTCTACGTGGCTGTTGTCCTCCTTGATTAACCCGTAATGTATTGTAGAAACTATGGTTGTATAGAGAGAATAAATTGGAGCAAGTCCTTGCCCTTGTTTGCCTTTATTCCTGGAGTCCCTGCTTCAAGTGGAAGTTCGCCTACAATCGGCTAAAATCCTACTATAGGCTTGCGCTTCATGTTGTACACAGAGAAAGGCATGTCAGGATTGAATGTTGACTTGTAGAGCAATGTGAAGGGATTGGATTTTTTAATCCTTAACCATTGCATTTTTTGGATATCTTTGACTGTTTTGACATAGTGCTCTTCTAAAGGTTCTTGAGAGATAAACTCGTTTTCCATGCTGGACACTAAAAATCTTTTTGCAGAAATAGCGACAACTTGCATCCAATCTTATGGTACAAAAATACCTCTACTTGACTGTCTGCGAGCTCGTTTATCATGCCAAAGTTCTTATCACATCCATTATAGAAGTGTCCAGAGAAAAGGTAGTTATTATCGACTTGTTCAATGTGTGTGTTTTTAACTATGTGCAACCAGAACTAACAGTGTGCCGGCTTTTGTTTTGGCCCCCTGCATTGTCAATAAGCATAGTTAATTTATTAACTGTCGCTGGAAGAGCATTGATAAACTCAACAGCAAACCACACGGTATCTCATCACAACCTCTATTGGCCTGACCTTCATGCCATATGTACATACATAGAAGCATTGCCAGCCCCTAGGTTGTTTTCAGAAAAGTCTGCAGCTGTCGTGAATAATAAACTTTTGAGTAAGTCAAAAAAGATCAATATTGTTGGAAATTATTAAGATCAAATGTTAACACTGTGTTCAAATACTTCTTCAAACACACCGTCACTTACTTAAGAAAACAATTAAAATAGTTTTGCCTTAAAATGATGCAAAAACATTCACAAATTGGAAACCATAAAGTTTGGTGCACAAGGAAGACAAGTGTCACTTGTTCCCCTTGGCTTTCAAACAAAACTGCTCATTCTTGAAGAAGTTGATTTTTCCCCCGCTATTTCTCAGCAAATACCAGACATTTACTTATATCCCTTTGTCACCAACATTTTGTGTGTATTAACTATCCAGAACTGCACTTAACTCGATTTTTAAAAAAAATAAATGTCACTTGTACCCCTTGGCTTCTCACCCCGTTATTATGATGTCAGTCCTTGAATTACTGGAAATAAACTGTCCCTCATAGAGTTTACGCTATGAGGGACAAAATCACCATTTTAATTGCGGTTCATTTCAACTTGTCCCCCATAGAGTTTACGCTATACCTGGTGATGGTCCATCCGAGGTAATAACATCCCGAACCCTGGCACAGCCTCCTCACACATCAGTATCCCCAGTCAGAACACTTCTTAGTAAGAAAAAATAAAAAAATAAAATATAATGGGTGTTTCAAAATGACATATGAGAAACATAAATTTTTAAATTTTAATGTACATTTATTATTAACTTCGAAATTTAAACCTGTATTGGTTACACTGCTGTAACTGGTAACCTGTAGATAACGGATTATCTCTAAGTTATCTGTTTTTTGACACTGGCCCGGAGCGCCTCAGTGTCAAGAAACATTATACTCTGATTAGTTATCAATTGATGTATAACATAAAGTATGACGGAACCATGCTATAATAAACTTCAAAAAAACATATAGTAGCGTTAATTTTGATGATACATCATTTAACGCAAAAAAAAACTACTTATCTGCCGTGACGACGCACGGGCATTCAGCTAGAATCTTTATAAATTTATGAATTATTAGGAAAATAGTTCTATAATTACCGCTTATACAAGGAAGCAAGAACGGAATATTATCTCTTCTCATGCCGCGAAATCCCTGGTTTTATTTTTGAGAGACGATCTCACCGCTTACATTCTGTGGGACAGATCCTGAAGGCCAGACTCCCTTTATTAACTGGCTAATGGGCGTACAAGATGACAGATGCCACAAAGGATCCAGCTGGGACGCAGTAACTACACATTTCCCCCAATGTAATAATAGCTGTAACAATCTACCGCATGTGCTCATCCATTTCGATACGGTCGGTCTCATGAACGGGAGGCAGTATATATTTTAAAAGATCGATCTTTTAGCGCGGTTCCTCCCTCCCCCATAGGGAGGAACCCCGCTTATAAGGTTGATGCAATGAAACAATCCGGAAGTGCCGACAAGAAAATTTCGCGTTTCAGAACCCCTAGAGACCGAAAATAACGGTGGTTCAAATTTGTGTATATATATATATATACACATATATATGTATATATTTATTTATATATATATATATATTTGTCTGTTCGCTCATTTCTGGCTTCCCTGATGGTCCGATTTTGATGAAATTTGGTACAAAAATCAGTCGTCCAATTTGAAAGGTCAAGTTCGTTAACCAGCAAAATCCGCCCACTGGAAGATGGCGTTTGGGGCGAAATTCGCGCAAAAAGAATTGTAACGCTTACGTTTTTGAGTTCATAAGCTTGTAAGTACTCTTTTTATATGCTTCTTGGGCTAGGAAAACGAATGGAACCATTTTCAAGGCGATAGCTTTAACCATTTTCGAGAAAACTGAAAAAATAATTTTTGAATCCCGTTTTTGGTTTGGGTACTTAGAATCATGGGATTCAGTTGAAACATTTACTGCATGTTCTACATTCATTAAAACTAATATGTTGAAATTTTGGTTGCGATTGGAGTTAAGGAAGGGTTAGAATAAAATATTTTATTAACAGACATAAAAAAGTTTTGGTAACTTTGTATACTTTCCTTAATATCTCGAAAAAGGTTGAGAATTTGGGAAACGGAAGAATACCATTAGAAAGCTTACTAAATGCTCTACAAAAAAGGTTGTTTTTATTCCTTGTTATTTTTTAATTGCTTATAGTTGGATAATGTATTTGACAATAAAACAGATTAAGAATTCATTGCTAAAAATTAGGCTGTACCGTATGAAATGTCAGTTTTGGATTTGTCGATTTCCTTCAAATGTCTTGAAACTGTCGAGGCTCCTACTCCGAGTTCTTTGGCATATTCCCTAGTGTTTTTAATTGCTTATAGTAGTCAAATGTATTTGTCAATAAAACAGCATAAGTATAATTAGAATCAATATTTTGTTTGTTAGAATTCGAAGATGCCGTATGAATATCTAGATTACAGTACTGGTGTTGATTTCGTTCTTTAGAATTGTTCTAAGTATTCCCTATTTTCATCTGTTACCCATAGTTTTTTATTGTTAGTAGGTTTTTCTTATTGATTATAGAATATAAATCTATTTGGCTATAAAACAGGATACGTAAAATTAGTGACAATATTTCGGAGATTTCTGAGCGAAATACTTTTAAGATTTTCTACCACCACGAACGGCTTTTTTCCTCTATTTTTATCCACTAGATAGGCTTTATTTTGCATATTATTCTATATAAGTTTTATTCAGCAGGGGATTCTGATGAAATGTCGTGTTTTTGCTGTGGATTTTAAATACGAAGTGTCTAAGATTGGACAACATTAGCGAGTCTACATAGTTAAGAACCGACGACGGAGGTAGACTTCTTGTTATGATTTAGTCTACATATGTATATTAAGTCCTAAATCCACAAAATAAACTTCACAAAGGTTAGATACTATGAGCCAATTAGGCGGTTCAATGCCCGTAGAAACAAGGGGGCCGCAGGAAATTTACCTGCTAAGAGTTAATCCTCAAGAGCTGTAAATATACCCCAGGTATCTGCCGACACAAATACAAAGCCGGCACAGAGAGCAACATAATGATATCATTCACCAAAATTTCTTAAACTATACTAGATTCTGAAATAACACAGTTCCAAACATAGGTTATATACTAAATATTCATAAAGACTACTTAGTTGTAACCCGATTCATCAATTAGCAATCAATAGTTTTCAACAAAGGTTATATACTAAATATTGATAAAAAGTATTTAATTAGAAAAAAAAAACAATATTTCACAAGACTTGTTTTTGGTCCATTTGTGTCTACTCCATAGACTTAATTAGGTATATTATTCTATTGTAGTTGGGCAACTAAACTTTGTTTTATTTTGTTAAATAAAGTTTTTTTTTCTTGACTTGTTATTCGTCAAGACTTTTATTTGTCCTTGTGTATTTACTAGATAGGTTTTATTCGGCATATTATTCTATATAGGCTATATTAGGCAGGGTATTCTACTCAATCTTGTGTACTTCTTCTTGATCCTTCTGTACATGGGCTTATATAAAAACAATTTCGGGGGGGGGGCTGAGACCATTTCCAGGGTATGGAATACTAAATATTTAGAGCTTGGAATAGTTTTAGGCAACTAAAACGCTATTACACGTAAAATAAAATATGTTTTATGAACTAAGTGATCTTATTTAATTTATTTTTAAGGGTTTTACGAGAAGTTTTTATCATCAATTCAAAATTTCGGGAGGGGCTGCAGCCCCCTCAGCCCCCCCCCCTCATATACGCCCATGCTTCTCTATCCTCTAGAAAGGCTTTATTAGGCATATTTTGTATTGATTTATAGAGCTTTGCTTTAGAATGAGAGCCAGATTCTGTAATTTCCGCTTCTGTGTAAAAGTTAGCTACTGTCGGTGTCCCTGACGCCTTAATATCACTTTTATTCGAGATGTTCGAGAGGATTTTGACAATTTTCACGAGATATATATAAAAAAAAAAAGTTTATTTCTTTTCCAAGCTTATCAAATGGCACTAGGGACATGAACGGAACCGCGCTAAGATGCTGCAGTTCCTGCGAGTCGGACTTTTTAACTCTACATTCCGATTTTTGAATCGGTCTCCAAGGGCCGATCTTTTAAAGAGTTGATCTATCTAGAATACCGTAAGATATATATATATATATATATATATATATATATATATATATATATATATATATTGTTTATTTCAAAAACTTAATTTCACCTCTTGTTACTCAATCCCATTTCTATTATTTAAAAGGAAAAGAAATTTCCAGAACAGTGTCCTATGTCCAGTAACAGACATTTAATAGAACAATAATATTATTCATCGACCGAATACCTTTCGTTTCTCAAACTAGAGGGAAGAAGGTAATATAATAAAAATAAAGTTTCAAATTGAGCTCTTAATTTGTAGAACCATTTTTCTCTACTATTATTATTTTATTATATTTTTCCTCATTTGATAAACATACATATCTGGTGTTAATGACCTCACCTATCTGGTGAATTGGCGCCTTAAACTTTTTTTTTTACGGCGCTTCGACAAATCTGAGCCATTAGAACAGACATCCAGGGTGCAGCGAGGAATTTTCCCAATGTGCCGTGGGATGAGAAAATTCCGGCCGCCGGTGGGGATCGAACCCACCATCTCCTGCTTATATATATATATATATATATATATATATATATATATATATATATGTATATGTATATATATACATATATATATATGTATATACATATATATATATATATATATATATATATATATATGTATATATATATATATATATATATATATATGTATATATATTGTACAATTTTTGGATATATTCTAATACTAGCTGAATACCCGTGCTTCGTCACGGCAGATAAGTAGTTATTTTATTGCGTTAAATAATGTTTCATTAAAATTACGTTACTATACAATTTTTATTATAGCACGGTTCCCGTCATACTATATGTTATTCAATGGGCGTTAAAATTTAAAAGTTTATGTTTCCAAAAAGTTATTTGGAAACACCCATTATATTTGCGAGCATTACCAAGGTTATAGGCGAGGAGGCTGTGCAAGGGTTCCGGATATTATTGCCTCACATAGAAAACTCTAAGGATAGGCTTACCATACATCCCGGTTTGACCGGGACTGTCCCGGTATTTTGCAATTGTTTCGGTGTCCCGCCCGGTTTTATCAATGTCCCGGAAAAGTAGCTGTAAGAAGTAAAAAGTAATGAATTCATGTTTATAAGAATCTTTTATAAATCTGTTACTTTTCTACAATGAACATTTTTACTACTGCTCACAGTGTCAATGATATGAGAAGTAATCTAACTGTAAAATGCTGGAACTACCTGCATAGCACTGCCAGCTGCCAGACATTTGGCTGAGAGATTTTTTTAAGAAAATCAAGTAGCTAAAAAAGTTCCGTTCTTATTTTTAAGGTTTGGGTAGACTAACAGGATCCCCCCTTCCCGTTACTTGCTAGGCTTAAAACTCACCATTTTGCTTATAATTTGTACTGTTTTTATTCCCAACCCCCCCTGGTATGCCCATCCCATATTAATGTGTCTCGGTTTAACACTCCAAAAATATGGCAAGCCAATCTGACGGGTCCCAAGGAGAAAAGAAACGCAATTAAAACTCTATGAGTGACAGTTTATTTCTAGTAATTCAAGGACTGCTATCATAGTGGAAATTAACCTCAATTAAAAATAATACTATGAAATAGATAATGTACGGTAACAGCTGTTCTGTTATCGTCCTAGCAACGCATGCTGCCTTGGCTTGCCTGCTCTAACCAACTAAAACTTTAAACCCCCCTAAAAATACTTAAAAATTCGAATATCAAAAAATCCTTTCTTAGTGAGTGCCTACGTTATATAGGGAGTGTCCATGCAAAATTTCAAAATTTTCTGTCGAGCGGTTTGGGCTGGGGGCTGATAGGTCAGTGAGTGGTATTTGACAAATATATAGTAGATATAGGAATACATCTAAAAATCCTAAGAAAAATATAGTTTTTCTTCTATTTTGCACGTCCAATTAATCATCTAAAATAATTATCTGGAAGCCTAGTAACACAAAAACGTAAGCGTTAAGATTCTTTTTGCTCCCAAATACCATGTTTCGTTGGAAGGGTTCTTCTTCTGGTCAACGAAATTGACCTTTCAAATCACACAAAAAATAATTCCTACCATTGACGAGAAGAAATGATAAGTCAGTGGTTATAAGGCATAAGTCATATTTTTTTAAGTTTGGGTTAAAGCTACCTCTTCACAATAAAGAAAGTAATTAATAAAAAAAAGGGGGGAAAAAAAAAAGTGCCGTGTGTACACGGTCCAAATGGTAGGGGACAATTACTAGATACAGTCCTTGTACGACGTTTTGACATGATTCGTAAAACCTAACAGAAAGGCCGTGATATCAATGAATACAACAGTAGAAGTAAAAAAAAAGAACTAAAAACTAAAAAAAAAAAAAACAAACACGAAAAAGTGAATTAAAATTTAATAAGAGAGCTTGATTCACGTTTACACCCAGAGTATGTTGAACCCGTGGTAGCACAGTTTATTGAAATGAAATGAAAAGTTTTAAACTTATTCCGGGACACAAGTCCCATAGGAATAATTTTGAAATTACAAAATAATAATGAATTTAATGTATATATAAACTTATTATATAATATATATACTTAGTAAATAATGTACAACTTCAATATAAACTAGGGATTGGGTAAAACTTGCAGGGATAGAAGGTGGCGGAAGAGTCGGGATTTAAAGGTTTCAAGGTTGGTAGAATGGCGGACAGACAGAGGTAAGGAATTCCATAGCGAGGTGGCACGGGTGACGAATGATTTTTCGAATATTGCTGTTCGATGAATATTGCTGGTGGGAGTGAACAGAACCATTGGTAGATCAGTTTATTGAACTAAAAAAAAAAAAAAAAAAAAAAAAAAAAAAAAAAAAAAAAAAAAAAAAAAAAAAAAAAAAAAAAAAACCCTCTGCCATGTTATTACAGGAAAATGAATTTCCCGGAAAGGAAATGTTCGATTGAAATGAAAACCATATATTTATTACGGGAAACATCTGGTAGCAATTCCCCGTCAGAAGAGTAATTTGGTTCTATTAAAATTCTCATAAAAATGAGGAAAATAGAACAATTAGCTACTTGAAATTGAAAGCATGGTGATTATTAAGAATTCAGTTAATTTGCGTTTGAGAGCTCTATAAATTGGATATTATCTGAACTGACATCAATAAAATTTAAAATTAAGCTAGGAAAACTGAACGGACGCTTTTATTAAGGAACTCAATTTGAAAGATGTTTCCTCGCATTTTGAAATAATATTCTTCAAAACTCATGCAATTTGGACGGATGAGAATATAAACATTCTCCTGATTTCTAACTTTATGATTATTTTACAGGAAAATTGTATTTCAAAAAGACCTTTACCGCGAAAACCCGCGGACCTTTAATGCGCCCCGAGGCTAACCTATCCGAATATCAATCGATCTTATGAATCAATTTGAATCGAAATGAAAAGATCGGCGGGTTCATATAGATTCGATAGATATATCTTCTAGCCTTCGATATGGATCGATTTTGTGATTACTTACAATTACCGGGGTCTCCCTTGTTCTAGTGGCTAGCGCCTTAGATTAATAAGTGGAAGATGGTGGGTTCGATCCCCACCGGCGCACAGTGGTCAAAAATCGCCCAAACGCGCTTAAAACTCAATAACATATGATATTGTTGATTTAGAAACCTGTAATTACAATATTTCAACTAGAACATTTTACTCGGATCACTTCAGACATTTTTTGCAGTCAACACTGACTTGAGGGACTGCAAAAATATCCGTCTTCGATTTGATTCGAATGTTTGCATAAAGATAACGCGCATCTGTCTGTTAGTCATTTACCGAGTTGGTTCACCTCTAGTATCAAAATAGGCAGACTAATGCAGCTAATTTCAGTCTGGGGTCTTTCTATACATGCCCACGGAATATTTAAGCCCGAAATTAGAGAGACGCAAAACCTATATGACAAAACGAAATTTGATACGTGTATTTTTTTTACTTTTTCATTATCCCCGTCCAGGAAGGCGATTCGAAAAATATAAAAATATTTCTTTTGCCCTTCGAACATCCCATTAAAACAAGAAAAACATCCGTCTACCTTATCGGCCTGAAAAAGTAAAGTTAAAGGAACGATTTTGGTACATGAGGATTTGGGAAATTTTCTTCGTTTCTATTACTTCAATGATTAACCACCGTCCTGCAATCAACGGTGGGGACCTAAAACTCAAGAAATGGCACTGTCACGAGGTATTTAACTTATATTTAAGGCAAATGGGGTCGGAAAAAATACTTCAAAAAATCAAGTTTTGAGCGCTTTTTGACTATTTTTGACTACTGTGAGGCGGCAGGAATTCCACGGCTCGTTGGGAAAATTCCTCGCTGCACCCTGGATGTCGGCTCTAATGGCCTAGATGTCTAAGCGCTGTAAAAAACGAAACAAAAAAAATACTTAAAATTAACTATGAAATTCATATTCGAGCCGATTCACATTCGAGAATCGCCCATCACTACTACGAATCTATCTAAATAAGTCCATTTGAATACTTGATAATATGAAAAATATATCTGTAACCTAAAAGTGGAAAAATATTACATAATGAAACTAATACTGTTACATCATATTAAATATATGGATATTATTGCGTATATATGTTTATCAAAAAAATAAATAATAATATTAGAGAAAAATGTGCTCTTGTAAAATTTCAGAGGTAGGCATTGTGTTCTTAATTAAAACTATTATAATACTAAATAATTAAAACCAAAGTAAAACTTCTTGAGAGATGTGGCTAACCAACATCGGGTTGGTTTAAGTGACAGGTTTATTCCATCCCCTCCCCTCCTTTCATAACTCCATGATGATATCAGTCTACGACTTGGAAAAATGTAACCGTAAAGCCTGATTGAAATTTGAAACGATTCTAGATGGATCGATTCTTTAAAAGGATCGGCCCTCTGAGATCGATAAAAAAAACTTTATATCGTGTTAAAAAGATCGATTCTAAGGTGGAGTTTATATATTTTAGTAAATACTTTCCACTTTGAAAAATTACATACTGATTGGTATAAGAACCGAATGACCAATCCTTGTCCAGACAACTTCTTCTCTTGGATAAATTTCTCACGTGGACTGAGGGTTTCATCCCAAGATTTAGTTAAATATGTTAGTTTAGATAGAGTAAACAAACCTGTTATGACGACTACAGAGACCCAAGTGACTGCTTCTTCGCCCAAAGAGCAGCTATAGTTGCCTGAATCGGAAGAGCTCACATTCGCAATGAAAAGATGACTCTTTGCACCGTCGGGCAGAATGTCCGTCTTCACGCTAGAACAGAAACAATAATGTCTTAAAATACTTAAAGAACATACAAACATAATAAGAATGAAGAATATTGATGCATGCAGGAGAAGTTCCATAGCTGCATCAGCCAGGCAAAAATTATGTCTTCTTTCTCTGAAAGTTATTCTGTAGATTTTCTAGTATCTGGTTTCTTCGATTAAAACATTGTGTTCTTGAGTTTCATATTTTTGTCAGGCTCTGCCTCCTATGTTGGAAAATTAAAACTGTTATCTACTTGCAACAGCCCACATGTTGAGACTCAGTAGATCTAATATTATTCCAGGCGACTTCTTATATATAGCGTATTCTTTTTTTTTTTTCCTGTGCCACAGTCGCACAGGAAACTGAAAGTACCCTAAGCAGAAATTACTCACTCTGACTTCTCAACTTACAGTATTACAAATATGTTTTTTATTTGCCAATTTCGTTTTAATATTCATCAATTTATATATATATATATATATATATATATAAATAAATTTTAACGGGGGTCATTTTCGGTGTCTACTAGGTAGGATCGATAAAGATTTGAAGAAATTTTTCAAAAATTCCGTCATGAGTCCTACCTCAATAGCTACTTTCCTTCGGAGGAAAGTGCTAAAACTACATTTTATCGTAAAAATGGTTTTATTGTGCCGACGTTTCGGCTTAAACTTCAAACCTTCATCAGGGCTGTAAAAGGACGGATGTAATACTGAAATATACATATATATATATATATATATATATATATATATATATATATATATATGCCTACATACACACATACACATACATATATGGAAAAAGACAAAAACATAATATATAGAAGAACAATGTGCTCTAGAAGTGCTTAGATTATTAGGAGAACAGATATTAGAATAACAGATTACATTAGAATAGTTATAAAAATAACAATATGGGCTTACCGATGGGAAGATTCAGAACATTACCTCACAGATGCGGGATCATTTCTGACAGTTAATACAGGGAAACTTAGGGAGAAAGATGTTGGTGAGGGGGGTTCTGGACCACCCAATGGACAGAGAACATAGATTTATATATACATATATATATATATATATTTTTTTTTTTCTTTTTTTTTTTTACGGCGCATCGACATAAATCTTGGCCATTAGCGCCGCAGAGAACATAGAAGATGAAAGAAAGAGCGGTGGGAGCGGCGTCGTACTGTAAGGTGTCATAAAGTCATAAAATGTTGTGTTAATGGAAAGGGAGGCAGGTATAAAGGGCTATATTGCAGGCGGTATAGGGAATTAGGATGGAGTTTTTAATAAATGGAAGATGTTGGAGTAGGTAGAGGAGATGACTTCTTTATCAATTTTGTCATTAACTGGGTTATTTTCTAGGTGGATAAAAATTGATTCGGAAAGGAGGCGTTTGTCTTCGTTGGATTCAGTGGAAAGGATGGAGTATTGGTCAAAACCAAAGTCATGTCCGTCTGTGATGGCATGTCTAGTTAAAATACTAGTTAGTTAGTTACGAAACCCGACAATCCCTACCTTGCGAAATTACCTATGTTTTAAGCACTCATTTCTCCAAATTTGACCATCCCATCGCAAATGTCTTCAAAACATTTTTTGTAGAGAATTTAGTAACCTTAAATATGTTAATCTTTTGCTTGCCAAGATTCCGAACCGTTTACGTGATATTAATGAAAATATACGTTATATAAAAGTTCCCAAAACTTTTCATGACTAAAAATGAAATATTTTATTTTAATCCTTCCTTTACTCCAAAAGTAACCAAATTTTGAACATATTAGTTTTAACAAAATTCAAACATGCAGAAAATGTTTCAACTGAATCCCATGATTCTAAGTACCAAAATCAAAGACAAAAAGAACAGTTCGAAAAAGCGAAATCAATTAGTTTAAAGTTGTAAGCACTTATTTCTCCGATTGACATCGCCTAATCAAAACATTCATCAGAACCTTTTTTGTAGAGCA
Organism: Gonocerus acuteangulatus; assembly: GCA_946811695.1. Classification (NCBI taxonomy): domain Eukaryota; kingdom Metazoa; phylum Arthropoda; class Insecta; order Hemiptera; family Coreidae; genus Gonocerus; species Gonocerus acuteangulatus. The sequence continues at coordinate 51,563,011 of OX328130.1, forward strand.
TTTAGTAAGCTTTCTAATGATATTCTTCCGTTTACCAAGATGCTCAACCTTTTTCGAGATATTAAAGAAAGTATACTAAGTTACCAAAACGTTTTATGTCTGTTAATAAAATATTTTATTCTAACCCTTCCTTAACTCCAAACGTAACCACAATTTCAACATATTAGTTTTAATGAAAGTAGAACATGCAGAATAAGTTTCAACTGAATCCCATGATTCTAAGTACCCAAACCAAAAACGGGATTCAAAAACTATTTTTTCAATTTTCTCCAAAACGGTTAATGCTATCGCCTTGAAAATGGTTTCATTCGTTTTCTTAGGCCAAGAAGCATATAAAACGAGAACTTACAGGCTCATGAACTCAAAAACGTAAGCGTTACGATTTTTTTTGCGCAAATTTCGCCCCAAACGCCATCTTTCAGTGGGCGGATTTTGCTGGTTAACGAACTTGACCTTTCAAGATTTTTGTACCAAATTTCATCAAAATCGGGCCATTCTTCTGGGAGCTAGAGAGCGAACAGACAAATATATATATATATATATATATACATATATATATATAAATATGTACATATATACAAATTTTAACCACTATCAAAACGCAAAATTTTCTAGTCGGCACTTCCGGATTGCGTCATGGGATCAACCTTATAAGCGGGGTTCCTCCCTATGGGGGAGGGAGGAACCGCACTAATACCCACAACCCGTATGAATTTTGTCGCAAAAATTAAAACATTTGTATGTCCCCCGTTAAAATTTATACATATATATATATATATATATATATATATATATATATATATATATATATATGCATATATATATATATATATATATGCATATATATATATATATATATATATATATATATATATAAGCATATATATATATATATATATATATATATATATATATGCATATATATATATATATATATATATGTCTGTTAACACGATAGAGGCCAGAGTGTTTGTTTTTTCGTCACGAAACTTGGTATATAGCATTCAATTAGCAAACGATTGAACGAGTTCGTTAACCACCAAAGTCGGTCCACCGGAAGGGGGGGGGGGTTTCCCCGAACCCAAAACACTAATTTGACCATGTCAGCAATAACATTTGTTATATTTCAACGACACTTGGCATTCGTTTTTGTAATATAGAGAGAAAAGTGAGATATAAAAATGAAGTAAATCGGTTCATTAGAAGGGGGGGGGGGTTTACTCCGGACCCACAATACCAATTCGCCACTACCAGCCGTGATTTTTGGTATATATCGACGAAACACGGTATTCGTAGTGGTAATCCACAGGTAAATATGTGTTGTAAAAATAAACTAAGGAAATAAACTAAGGTAAAAATAAACTAAGGTTCATTAGGAGGGGGGGGGGGGCTTACTCCGGACCCAAATTACTAATATACTCATACCGGTCGTAATTTCTGCTGTATTGTAACGAAACGCGGTATACGTCGTGGGTAACTCATGAGAAAGAAGTGCTGTAAAAATGAGCGGAATCGGTCAATCGGAAAGGGGGGGGGGTTACTTTGTAATATATTTCAATAGAAAAGCCCGCCAGACGTAGGTTCACAAAGCCGCCGCAAGGAGCGCTTTCTACCACTAGAGGGACTGTATCCTGTTCCAGCGTTAGATCAAAATACGATAATATGAGGTTTTTTGTATTCATTACGGAGTGTAGTAGGTACCATGTGTAAACATAACTCTGGAAGCAAATTAATAATTGGTCAGTTACTCATTACAAAATTAAAAGAGATCTATTCATGTTTTTATTTTATTTATGTAGGATATTCTAAGCAAATTGTTCTGGAAAGCAGTCTACACTACCCAAATTCTGAGGAAAGTGCTTAGTTATGCAGCTCCTGCGTGACGGACTTTTATTAAGTAGCAGTGACAACCCCGACAATCCCTACCTTGGTGGTAATTTTGTTTACCCGGAATTTTTAAACCCGGTTGTGAAACCGGAAGTGGTCAAAATTTGCCCAGACAGTTCAGGAAATAGTTAGGGATAATTTTGGTGACCCGCAAGCCATTTTGAGAATCCCTGGGGCATTTCCGGGCGAATTTGTGCAGCTTTTGATCCCTTCGGTTTTACTTCCGGGTTCCCAAAATGAGTTCTGGGTAACCAAAATTACCACTGGGCCGTTCCCGGGTGAATCTAGGTTACTTTTGACCACTTCCGGGTTCTCAAAATGGCTTGCGGGGCACCAAAATTACTCCTGGACCTTTTCCGGATGAATCTGATCAACTTTTAACCACTTTTGGGTTCACTTCCTGTTGCTTTTAATTACTTCCGGGCCACTGCCTGTTCACCTCCGGTCTAACATGAGTGCCTGGAAGGCCCAGGTGTACTTCCGGAAACGACCCAGGGATGAATACAGGACCGGAAGTAACCTAGATTAAGGAGGGTCAGAGTGTGACATTGTCTACGAGTGACCGGAAGTGAGCCAGATCGAACAGGAGTTCCTAGTGATAGGCATGAGTCGCCCGGAAGTAACCGAAATTTACATCGATGTGATCGGAAAACCTGTAGTTTGAAGCGGAAGTGGAACAGGAGTGAGGACTTTGAGATGACAAAATGTTGTAACTATAGCTTAAGCTATTAGCGATCACTATATTTCATAAATAGATTAGCGATTAGCGCAATGCCGTCGCTAAGCGCTAATTATTAGCGCTGGGTATCTACGGTATCGCTAAATTAGCGGAGAGGAACAGCTTTTAGCGCGCGCTAACGTTTGCCCAACTTCCAGAAGGTTATGAACCCGCATTCGTGGAGTACCAAATAGAATAGTTTATGATTTAGAACACGTAAATCACGAAAATAACTTGGTGAGTCACATCTGTATATATATATATATATTTATATATATATATATATATATATATATATATATATATATATATAACTTTTAACGGGGGTCATTTTTGTTGTCTAGTTAGGGTCGCTGGAGAAGAACTGGAGAAAGTTGAGGGAGGGGTCATACATTAGGTCCAATGAAAGCTCATTTGACCACGTTAAGACCCACCAAGTTTCGTTTTTAAATTTCAAAAATTGTGGAAAAAAGGGGGTGTCAATCGAGTTTTGAACACCCTCTATATATATATATATATATATATATATATATATATATATATATATATATATATATAGATGTGAATCACCAAGGTATTTCGTGATTTACGAGTTCTAAATCATGAACTTTCCCAGTCGGTACTTCTCGAATGCGGGTTCATATACTTCTGGCAGGTGGCAGGAAAACCACTAAATCTACAATTTTTACAATTTAATTAGTTTCGTTATTTATTGTATCTTGAGCTGATGACGTTAACTAGTGAAAGGAGTCATATGTTCTGAGTGGAATCCCCGGATGAAATGCACGGAGGAATTCTGCCAGGAATTTCTAATTAGGAGCGCGAACGAAGGAACTCAGGCTCGAAGAAAACAGAAATTTCAGAGCTCAAAATTCACACTTATCAACCCCAAATGATTATTTCGTGAAATCTCTCATCAAATTTCCTTTACTCCAATTTTCCTATTGGGAGAGCTAATGATTACGTATTTTGTTTTGTTGAGATGAGATCGTTGGTTATACGAAGTTAGGGATTGTCAGGGTTCGGTCGTTGTTTCTTAATAACACTACTTTTTACATGTGGAAATGGGTTTTATTGTTTGTCGACGTTTCGGCTTGAAATTCAAACCTTCGTTAGGGCTGTAAAAACAAGCAGGACAGAGTTAATACTAACTTATAAATATACAAAAAGATTAAAAATAATGGAAAAAAAACGTTATACAGAAAGTATGTGCTAGAGCTAGAGATTAAATTAGAGGTAGATCAATCAATATTAAATATATTTGCCTCTTTGCGCTCTAGTAGCCTCAATAATAGTCCAATTTTGATGAAACTTGGTACATAAACCGCTCAACGGAACAAATTTTATTGGGGTTTTATAGAGGATGGAGCGAATAAAATAAAATTCAATTTGAATAAAATGATATATGAAACCAGTTGTTGAAAAGATAAGTGAAAATAAATATAATTTACGGTTCGGGTTTTACGGTACAGCGAATTGAGTTGACGTCTTTTTTACAACTTTTACATTCATACTACATAATACATCCGTACCTTGGAACCAAAAGAGCCAATGTGAAAACCTCTGAAAATTGAGTGAACTGCACGAGTAACATCAGGATGGGAGAAACATTAATTCTTAAAAAGTCCGTCACGCAGGAGCTGCATAACTAAGCACTTTCCTCAGAATTTTTTTAGTGTAGACTACATTACTGAATAATTTGCTGTAAATAACCTATATAAATAAAATAAAAACGTGAATAGTTCTGCTCATTTACATTTCTTATGAGGCCTGTTCAATTATTAATTTTGTAAATAATTTGCTTCCAGAGTTATGTTAATACATGATACTGTACTACTTAATAAATACACAAAAACTTCATATTCCGTCTTTTGATCTGACGCAGGAACAGGATGCAGTCCCCATAGTGGGAGATAGCGCTCCTTGTAGCGCCTTTGCGAACCTTCGTCTGGCTGGCTAATTGTAATGAAACAGACTTTAAAGTAAACCCTCCTTTCCAATAGACCGATTTACTTCATTTTTACAACACTTCTTTCTCATGAGATACCCACGACGCATACCGCATTTCGTTACAATACAGCAGAAATTACGACCGTTATGAGTATATTAGTACTTTAGGTCCGGAGTAAACCCCCCCTCCAAATAACCCGATTTAGTTTATTTTTACAACCCATTTTTCTCTGTTGATTACCACCACGAATACCAAGTTTCGTTGAAATGTAACAAAAATTACGGCTGGCAGTGGCAAATTGGTATTTTGGGTCCGGTGTAAACCCCCCCTTCTAATGAACCGATTTAGTTTATTTTTACAACGGAATTCTCTCTTTAGATCAAAATAACGAAAACCGAGTTTTGTTAAAATATAACAAAAACTACGGCTGGTATGGTCAAATAAGTGTTTTGGGTCCGGGGTAAACCCCCCCCTCCCAGTGGACCGATTTTGGTGGTTAACGAACTCGTTCAATCGTTTGCTATTTGAACGCTATATACCACGTTTCATGAAGAAAAAACAAAAACTCTGGCCGCTATCGTGTTAACAGACATATATATATATATATATATATATATATATATATATATATATATATATGCATATATATATATATATATATATATAGATATATATAAATTTTAACGGGGGTCATTTTCGGTGTCTACTTGGTAGGATCGATAAAGATTCGAAGAAATTTTTCAAAAATTCCGTCATGAGTCCAACCTCAATAGCTACTTTCCTTCGGAGGAAAGTGCTAAAAGGCAAATGTCTTCCTGAAGTTAGTTATTGAAGGTTTATTTAACATTGGCCCTTTTAATAATTATGGTTGCTCATCTCACTCTGATCACAATCGTGTAGTTCACTCAAATTTCAGAGGACTGGACACTGGCCCTTTTTGTTCCAAGATACAGATATACAAATTTGATTCCATACAGTACTAGTTACGTACTGTTCTATATAATAATTACTGATTTACAAAAAATTAAGAAAAATTAAAAACACAATAAAATTCTGGCATAATAATCAATTTTCTTTACATAGAAGAGACCAAGTTTCCATAACCAGGCTTAGAATAGGACACTCACTATTAACACAATCCAATTTTTTGCATTGGCAGGACAGATCCATATGCTAAGAATGTAATGTTGTCCTGATGATAAAACACATTCTGACAGTCTGCAAAAGACGAAATATTTTAATCACGCATCAAGACTTACACACATTATTCGCATAATGTAGCCCCCACATCTATACTATATAAAATTACTTAAAGAACACTAATATTTACATGAAAATCTAGCACACCCTTCGGCTCATGAATCTAATTTTATTACGCTAACGTAATAATAATAATAATAAGTCTTTATTTATATATGTACAAATATTAATTATAATGAAAATAAAATAAAAATAGATGTAAACTTTATATATATGTACAATATAGACCTTCCCGCTAGGGAGTTTAAAGTCTTTTAACGGAGACTATCCGGACCTATTACGCTAACGTAGTTTATATTTATTTATTTTTTTACGGCGCACCGACGTCTGGGCCATTTAGCGCCAAAATCCATGGTGTGGTGGGGAATTTTCTCAACAAGCCGTGAGATGAGAAAATTCCTCTTGCAGGTGCAAATCTAACATCCATCTCCCGTGTAGAATCCAAGGCGTTAGCCACTAGAATACTAGGAGACTCCTTTATATTTATTAATTTAAAAATAATTGGTGTTTTATATTGTAAATAAATTGCGTATTATAATTGTATATTCTTTTTATTCATAGCCAAATGCATCTTGTTCTATACATCTACATATATTTTATTTAACATTAAATCTAAATTGAAAAAATGTTAACGTAATTAACGTTATTGCGTCTCATAGTTGAAGATGTGAAGCCCTTAAATAAATAATAAAGACTTCATAGATTAGCAACTATTCCAATTTCAGGTAGTTCATTTTAGAATTAGAAGAAGCACTTTGGATTTAAAATAGACATAATTTTAATTATGATATTTTGACTGCATAAAAATTAAGTGTCGATTAAAAATATTTTGTGACTTTTTCATAAAGATTTCCAGTTTGTTCCAATGTGATAGGAGTTATATCCAATCAGCTGGAATAAACGAAATTTCACTTGGAAGTTGGAGTTGAACTCAGTTCGTGTAGATGAAAAGCAGAGAGTTTTCATTGTGTTGTCGGTAGGAAATGGCTATTATAGATCCAACCAGAAGCGGGTTATTGTTTGGAAAGCTTACTCAAATCTTAACGAACAATTTCCATACGATTTCCCAGGCAGGTGGCTTCCATTGTATGGAGGCCTTTAGTCTGGAGGTACTAAATCATGGAGGTGGGTGTTCCGTTCCGGTTGTGCCTAGTCAAGTAAATAATTAGCTAATTCGTCTAAGTTAGTCAACATTAACGAACATGTTGTCCCTACCATGTCACAATCGAATATGCAAATCGAAAAAAAAAAAAAAAGTCCGACTCGCAGGAACTGCGTCATCTTAGCGCGGTTACGTACATCTCGAAGAAATGGAATAGATTCTGTAAGTTGACAGTAGTCAACTTACACAGAAGCGGATAATTCTTAATCTGTATGAGTCAATACAATTATGTACTGAAAACGTACTTACTCTTCGACTACTGCTGAGAAGGCTCTATTCTAAACAACCAAAAATTCGTTGTCATTTTAAGTATCTTCTTTTACTAGCAAATTCGTTTTACTGTTATAATCAACTGTAAATATGTGCTTCATGGCGAATAAAATTCCATTCTGTCTTGGGTTAAATCTTTCTATAAAATAAGATATAACGATAACTTTAGTTGGAGGCTATGAGGAAGGTTATATAGATAGGAGAATTCAAAATAAACTACGTCATCATGATTAGCCACTGCCATCATGATTACCACAGCCACTCCAAACTTATTACCAATACCTTTCACAGTTTCTTAGCTTATTTTACTACAATACTAATTTTACTGATAAATGCAATTTAAAACAAGAAACAACCAATTAAAAAGTGAGATAAACAAAGAGAAAAACCCTTTCAAAACAAACACTTTTTAAGTTGTAAGCGCTTATATCTCTGATTGACGTTGCCCTATCGAATATTGCTTCAGAACCTTTTTTGTAGAGAATTTAGGAAGCATTCGAATGGTCACCTTCCACTTACCACGATTTCCCAACCGTTACGAAAAATGTATGAAAATCCGAAAACTTTTTATGCCTATTAATAAAATAATTTTTTTCGCATACTTCCCTAAATCCAAATATAACCAAAATTTAAACAGCTTAGTTGGGACTAATATCCAAGATGTAGAAAATATTTCAATTGAATCCCGCGATTCTAAGTACCCACAAAAAAATAATGACTTACAAAAACATTGATTCCACTTATCTCAGAAACGGTTAAAGATATCGCCTTCAAAATGGTTTCATTCGTTTTCTTATGTTAAGAAACCTTTAAAAAAAAGTACCTGCAAGCATATAAACTCAAAAACGTAAGCGTTACGATTTTTTTTGCGCGAATTTCGCCCCAAACACTATCTTCTAGTGGGTGGATTCTGCTGGTTAACGAACTTGACCTTTCAAATGAGACGACAGATTTTTGTACCAAATTTCATCAAAATCAGACCATTTTTGAGCTTGCTAGAGCGCGAACAGACAAGCATACATATAAATATATATATATATATATATATATATATATATATATATATATATACATATATATATATATACATATATACATATATATATATATATATATATATATACAAATTTGAACCACCTATATTTTCGTGATCTATGGGGTCTGAAACGAGAAAGTTTCTGGTCGGCACGTCCGGATCGCGTCATGAGGTCAACCTCATAAGCGGGTTCTCCCTATGGAGATAGGGAGTAACCGCGCTAAAAACTAGAGAACAGGCACATTCTATCAATTGACGAAGTAATACGCCAACTAAAGTGTAGTTGAATGCCACCAAGGAACATATATATATATATATATATATATATATATATATATATATATATATATATATATATATATATGTATATATATATATATATGTATATATATATATATATATATGTATATATATATATATATATATATATATACATATATATGTGTGTGTGTATCTGGTAACATGATACCCGCCAGAGTTTTTATTTGTTCGCCAGGAAACATGGCATATAGCATTCCCCTAGCAAACGATTGAACAAGTAGAGAGGGGCGGGGTTGATTAGTTTACAAATAGAAGGAATACCAAGTTAAAAGTAAATATTGAATAAGATAGGATATAGTATTGTTTGCTGTTAATTTAGCTTTCCAAATGGCCGAATAGAAGGGAGAGTGTAAGATAAATTTTCATCAGACCCAATATAACATTTCCCGTCTATCTGAACTGGCCTTTATTATAGTAAGATGGTAAATTAATAGGGTTTTTTTTTTTTGTTTTTTTTTTTTTTTTTTTTTTTTTTTTTTTATTGGAAGTTCGCAATGATTACGTATATATTTGTACCTCGGAGGTAAAGGACACCATGGCAAATATTTGTATATGTTCACGAGAGCAAATTTTCCATAACTTTGAACTATTAAAATTTGTTGTTTTTTTTTTTTTTTACTTTTAGAAATAGTTTAAAGAAAATGGTTTAAATTGTTGTTGGCATTGATTAGTATTGATCTTAGTAAAACAAAATAGCAAGTCCACATGACGTATTTTACCTAAAATGAAAACGGACATGATTTTATTTTTCACTGTCGTATCTTCGTTATTTATCGCAATAGGACATAGTGCCTCGAAAAATCCGCAATAAGAACATGGTGCTATGTCAATTTAATAAAAGAATGGACATAGTCTCCTTTACTTTCATATATATATATAGTAAGTAGGATGTCTGTTTTACATTTGTCGACAACAAGGAGAGCCTATTTCATTTATTTATTCTTTTTTATTCCTTTTTATCTTTTCTCTTTATATTGTTTGTTATTTATTTATGATCGTTATATATATATATATATATATACATATATATACATATTATACACATATAATATAATGGCCAGTATACAAATAAAAAATAAAGGTTATGGCGGTACATTACCTTTTTCATGATTTTGTTTATTTCAATTATCAAAGATACCAAATCCACACTTAAAAACATTTATATCTGTATGAATTACAAACGAAATTTTTCGGACCTTTGAAATTTGGTCAGTATATCTAAGTATCGTAGAATTAAAGCGTGTGCTTGAAATATGAAGAGAATATTGGATGTTTGAGTAATTTGAAACAAAAAGCATCCAGTTTCTTGGTTTCTGGAGACCAGATGTAGACCGTGGCCGTTAGGGAGGAAAAATAAAACACAAGGCCTAAGTGGCCCGTCGGCTCAGTCTACAGCCGTTTATTTCTTCATGTATTACATAATTGAAGGATGTTATCGAAATACAAGAAACTGAGAAAGTATGTTACTTCTGTTTCTTGAAGTTCTAATATGTTGTGTAGAGTTACCACATTCTTATTTTCGGAACACCGAAGTGTTATCTATTTCCTCACATTTTATTATCCTCCAATCAACAACTGGAGCACCATACACACGAACATATAAATAATGAATATTTCATAAAAAAGGACGTATCAACTATCGACGTTATAAGGGTCCGAACGTTAATAGCCCAATAGGCTATTAACGTCGGACCCTTTTATGATACCAATAGCACGTTGTCGGTTACCCAATCAGGTACCTGCCAAGTCCGACTTCGGTGATCTACAGGAAGTGCATTCAACGTGGCTATGGTCCTTGGCGTGAGGTTCTTATTCATAAATCTGTCAAGAGAGAAGATTCTTAATTTTTGAATGAAGGTTTACCTTTAGATAGAGTGGAAAATTGCTAGTGGAATCAGCTGGAAAATTGCAGACGATAGAAACATCCTTTAATGTTGTCTCGGTGGTAAGTATACAAGGATTGGATAGATACTGAGAAATCTCTAAGCATATTAAGGTGCTTATATAGGGAATAAGAATTGAACGGACCAGGTTCACGGAAGCTTACTTATCAAAAGGGAATCTGGGACTGGACGGACTGTTCGTGCTAAAACTTTTTTCATTAAACAGGTTTTCGTGGACTACAGAACCTACCCGTCCCTTCAAAACCAAATTGAAATTCTTTGATATACTTCAAGGTGGACTATAAATTGAGCCGAAGAGTTTTAAAATTTCTAGAATTCCTGAAATATAAATAATTCTATAACATTTTTATAAAAATCATACATAGATAAATTGGTTTCCTTTTATATTAATATTTGAAAGAAAATTGTGTTGTTCATTATTGTTCAACCACGACAACTAATTCGCGATCCCATTTTCGGCGTACAGTATGTCGTGAGATTGCAGTGGATTATACTGTTCTGACATAATTCGATTTCTAAGAATCAGTCACTGAGTAGCTGCATAATTGAGCAATTTCCTAGTTAAGGTGGATTGTTAAACCAGAATACCTACAGTTTTAAAATAAGGCTTATGATTAAAGAGACGAATTTAAATACAATTTATTCATAGATTAAAATATGAATCACATTTCATTTTCATCTTTAAATGAAACTTAAGGGAAAATAAGTTTATTGCATCGAAAACAATGAATGTAATAACCTCCCAGTGATAAGGTTAAAAGGAGGAAATATTTCCCGCGAATATAGGCCACACCCTTTTCTTTCCAACTACATTATTTGCACAGGCTGCAGAACCTTCTTAATACTTAATTTCTCTGTTGCCATATTAAATCACAAACAGCAAGAGTTGTATAAACTTGTTAAAATACTTTACTATGAAGCTACCATATACCTGCTATATTATTAGATGTTCGTTAATGTCGACTAACATAGTCGAATTAACTAATTAGTCTATTTACTTGACTAGGCACTACCGGAACGGAACACCTCCATGATTTAGTACCTCCAGACTAGACATGCGCGCCGCGCCGGCGCCGCTACGCCACGCCGGGTTTTGAGTGGCGCGCCGCCGCCGAGCCTAGTCAGTCGGCGCGCCGATTTCGTTGGCAATACTGGACGAAAGGGTGTAGCGGGTGGGTTAGGGTAGGAAAACAGCGAGCGTACTGCGTGGTGACCTGCCGCCATTTTTGGCTTACCTTCTCTTCGATTAAACACTTGTGTGTTGTCCTATTTGATTGGAAAAAAAGCGGGAAATAAAATGATTTTAGGTATATAAAAATGGAATTTAACTCAAAAAATAAATCCAGCTTTTGTGGGAGATATTTTGAAAACCTCGCAATTGAAGAGAAAAACAAAAGTCTGACTCGCAGTAACTGCGTCATCTTAGCGCGGTTCCGTTCATATCCCTAGTGTCATTAGCTAAGTAGTAGAAGCAGTTGTTGGTAGGTTTTGATCTTTCGTGAAAAATTTAAAATGAATCTCAAAGAGAACGAAGATTTAAGGCTCCAAAACAGGAAACTGATAGTATTCTAAGCGGAAATGACTCCCCCACCTTCAAGGTTTGCCAAGGGAAACACTATTACCAATACGTTTCTCATTTTCATACCTTATTTTATTAAAATATTAATTTTACTATTAAATGCGATTAAAAAAAACAATAACCAATTAAAACGTTTGGTAAGTGACAAAACCCTCTTAAAAAAAACAACTAACAATTTTGAAGTTTGAAGCATCTATTTCTCGGATTGACATCGCCCCATCAAAAATTACATCTGAACCTTTTTTGTAAGGAATTTAGTGAGCTTTCGAATTTCCACCTTCCACTTACCACGATTTCCCCCCGTTTTCGAGATATGTAAGATATACGAAAATCCCAAAACCTTTCAAGTCTGTTAATGAAATATTTTATTTCTTGTACTTCCTTAACTCCAAACGGAACCAAAATGTATCTACCTTAGTTTAGATGAATATCAAGCGTCTAGACCAAGTTTGAACTAAATTGATCGTTTATGAGTACCCAAACTGAAAATTACTTTGGAAAACGAGGTGTTTTAATGTTTCTCAAAACGGGTACAGATATCGCTTTAAAATGGTTTTATTCGTTGTTCTACGTTAAGAAATCTATAAAACGAGTACCTGCAAGGATATAAACTCGAAAACTTGAATTTCGCTCCAAAAACCATCTTCCGGTTAACAGATTCTGCTGGTTTACGAATTCGACCTTTCAAATTAAGAAAAATATTTCTGTACCAAATTTCATCAAAATCGGACCATTTTAGAGACATCAGTAGCGGGAACTGCGGCATCTTAGCGCAGTTCCGCTCATATCTCTAGTGCCATAAGTAAAGGAATACATACAGTTATTGGTAGGTTTTGATGTACCGTTAAGAATATAAAATAAAATCTCAAACAGAAGGATGTTTAAGGCGCAACAACGATCACCCTGCGAAGTTTCTCATTTTCTTACTTCCTTTTAAGAAAGGTCTAATTTTACTGATAATTTCAATTTAAAACAATCAATTAAAAAGTGAGATAAACAAACCGACCCCCCCCCCTACAAAAGAACAATACAAACGCTTTCGAAGTTTTAAGCCCTTATTTCTCCGATTGAGATATTTTGTAACGAACAGACATATATATATATATGCTTGCCATACGTCCCGGTATTTGTCTCTTGTCTCTGGTCTACCCGGGTTTATCAATGTCCCGGAAACGGCTGTAAGATGTATAAAGTAATGGATTTAGTTTTTAAGAATCATTTATGAATTGTTTACTTTTCTACAATGAATGCAGTGCCAAAGAAATGAGAACGATTGTAGCTGTAATCAGAGAGCAAACGCAAGAACTAGCAAAAATAAGTAGCAAAATTTCCTTATTTATTTTTCAAAGTGGGGAGACTAACAATTTAGAGTTCCAGATCCCCCACTCCTGTTACTCGCTGCGCTTAAAAAAAAGGCTTAAAACTCACCATTTTGATTCTAATTTTTACCATTTTTATCCCCCCCCCCCCGGTATGCCCTCCTCATATTAATGTGTCCCGGTTTCACTCACCAAAAATATGGCAAGCCTATATAATATATATATATATATATATATATATATATATATATATATATATTTAAATTGTAACGTCTCCCTTGGGGGTTAAAAAAAATAGCCCACGCCGCGCGCGCCGCCGCTGCCGACCATTTTAGTCCAGCGCGCCGCCGCCGACCATTTTAGTCCAGCGCGCCGCCGCCGGAAAATTCAGCCTCGGCGCGCATGTCTAATCCAGACTAAAGGCCTTCATACCTGGGAAATCGTATGGAAATTGTTTGTTAAGATTGGAGTAAGCTTTCCAAACAATAACCCGCTTCTCGTTGGATCCATAATAGCTATTTACTACCGACAACACAATGAAAACTCTCTGCTTTTCATCTACACGAACTGAGTTCAACTCCAACTTCCGAGTGAAATTTCGTTTATTTCAGCTGATTGGATATAACTCCTATCACATTGGAACAAACTGGAAATCTTTATGAAAAAGTCACAACATATTTTTAATCAACACTTTATTTACATGCAGTCGAAATATCATAATTAAAAATGTCTATTTTAAATCCAATTTGTTTTTTCCACTTCCAAAATTAACAATCTGAAATTGGAAGAGATGTTGATCTATATATTTTTTATTATTTATTTATTTAAGGGCTTCAAATCCATGGCTATGAGCCGTAACACAGATTATACGAGAGATCTTTCATTAACATTTTTCCAATTTAGACTTAAACTAAAGTAAAATATTTATATTTATACATGTATATAAAAAAAAGAAGCATTTGGCTAAAAGTATATATAATATAAAATAATAAAACACAATTCATCTACAATACAAAATATAAACCAGAGTTCAACTCCTCAGCTTCGGAGTGAAGTTTCGTTTATTCCAGCTGACATAACTCCTATCACATCGGAACCAACTGGAAATCTTTAAAAGAAAGTAAAAAAATATCCTTTCTATATAAAATTAAAAGTAGCTATTTTTTCATCCAAACTGTGAATTTTTAACATCTAAAATGAATAGTAGGTAATCTGTATAAATAAAATAAAATGTGTACATATTAGTTTGAATGAATGGGAATTGAAATCAATCCAGCCTTTCAGAGATCCCAAAAATTATATTTCAGTTTTTTTTTTTACATTTCTAAAAAGCGGTTGAATATATCAGGCTGTACCGTATGAAATGTCAGTTTTGTTTACTTTGCGATTTAATTCTTTCCCTTTTTTATTTCATTAACAAACATCATTGTTATTCATATAGAATTAAAGCTCTTTTATTCCTATTATTTAATCAGTAACTTGCGTACTGTGTTGTGAGAACGATCCTCTGAGAAAAAAATAAAACTTAAATTATGACTTCAACGGAAATCCGTATTATTTTTCGTTATGAATTTAAGCTCGGTCATAGCGCTGCTGAGGCGTGTATGAACATTAACACGGCGTTCGGGGAGGGAACGGTGAATGAATGAACTGTTTACCGGTGGTTTTCCAGGTTTCGAAGTGGAAATTTTGACCTTGACAACGAGGAGCGAGGAAGGCCAGAAACCAAGCTTGACAATGACCACCTGAAAGAAAGGGTTGAAGGTTGTCCCTCAAAAAGCACTAGGGAACATGCCAAAGAACTCGGAGTGCGAGCCACGACAGTTTCAAGGCATTTGAAGGAAATCGGCAAGTCCAAAACTGACATTTCATACGGTACAGCCTGATATAGCCTTGAAAGTGGTTCCATTCGATTTTCCGCGTCCAATGATTTATTTTTGCAGGAACACCAATTTTGCTGGTTAACGAACTCGTCCATGGCTATGTGTGAATATAAGTCCAAAAAGGGTAATATACATTATTTAGTAAGCAGCAAGTTCTTTCATGATTACAACATTACATAGGAAAGTGCCAAAAAGAAGGAGACATTTTAATATTGTAACTGCGATGTTTCGTGAGCCGAAAGGAGCGCCCAGCGAAAAGTCCTGTAACATCTGTGTGCTGTGGTGAGCCTGAAGCATTGGTGTCTAGGTCAAGTGGCCAACTACACTCCCCAATTTCTAATTTGGAACAGTTCTATTAAAAAAATTGTTAATTAATCGATGAGAGATTGTTGGAGGACTATTGTTCCAATTAGCAGGCTTAATCATCCAATAGGACAGGCCAATTATGCCGATTAGCTGTTATATATTTGTTGTTTAACCAAACCCAATCAAGGCGACAGGGTGTGAAAGGATGGTTGACTGGTAGTTAGCAGTTGTGTTTGACTTGGTTGATCAAACCATGCCCCCCCTAGTTCTAGGCGTGATTATTGGATTATACCCGACATATAGGGGCCTAAGTCCTATGGCTTAAATCTCCAAGAAGTAAACCCAATGTCGGAAAGTCACTAACATTGCTTAGCGAAGGAACCGCCCAAAACTTTTTAATACCTTGTTTGAGAATAGTAGTCATATCTTTCTAGGTTATAATGGAATGATTTTCTATTTTGTAGCACTTTCTGAAGCATTGTAGCTTTGCATTCATAAAGAATTTTCCTTAAGACATTCCATTTTAAAAATATAGATGGTTATTTAAATTTTAACGTCCATTATTATTAACTACGAATTTTGGGATGGGTTACCTATACGTTACCACCCTTTTATAGCCAAGGCAGAGCTAATGCATTTTCTTTTTAGCGCGGTTCCTCCCTCCCTCCATAGGGAGGAACCCCGCATAGAAGGTTGATCTCAGAACGCAATCCGGAAGTGCCGACTAGAAAATTTTGCGTTTCAGAACCCGTAGAGATCGAAAATAATAGAGGTTCAAATTTGTATATATATATATATATATATATATATATATATATATATATATATATATATATATATATATTTGTCTGTTCGCTCTCTAGGTCCCAGGCGAATGGTCCGATTTTGATGAAATTTGGTACAAAAATCTTTCGTCTAATTTGAAACGTCAAGTTCGTTAACCAGCAGAATCCGCCCACCGGTACATGGTTTTCGGAGCGAAGGTCGCGCGCGCGCTTCATATGCTTGCAAGTACTCGTTTTATAGGCTTCTGGGCCTAGAAAAACGAATGAAACCATTTTTAAGGCGATAGCTTTAACCGTTGTCGAGAAAATTGGAAGAATATTTGTTGAATAACGTTTTTGGTTTGGGTACTTAGAATCATGGGATTCAGTTGAAACATTTTCTGCATGTTGAAATTTCATCAAAACTAATATTTTGACATTTTGGTTACGTTAGGAGTTAAGGAAGGGTTAGAATAAAATATTTTAATAACAGACATGAAAAGTTTTGGTAACTTTGTATACTTTCCTTAATTTTTTTTTTTTTTTTTTTTTTTTTTTTTTTTTTTTTTTACGGCGCATCTACAATTTGGCCATTTGCGCCGACTTTGCTTAATATTTCGAAAACGTTTGAGAATATTGGTAAGTGGAACCATTAGAAAGCTTACTAAATGTTCTAAAAAAAAGGTTCTGAAGAAAGTTTTGATTAGGTGATGTCAATCGGAAAATAAGTGCTTAAAACTTTAAAGTAATTCATTTCGGTTATTCGAACGGTTCTTTTTGTCTGTTTTTATTCCTTGTTATTTTTTAATTGCTTATAGTTGGATAATGTATTTGACAATAAAACAGGTTATGTAAAATAAGAAAAACAATTTATTGTTAGAAATATAGCTTCGAGAGAGATTCGAAGACCTTTTGACAATTTTCTACTGCCTAGCCGTGGCCTTTCTGGCGTTGGCCGACCCATCCAGGTAACATCATAAATCAAGGCCTTTCAAGAAAAGTGGAACCTAAACAATAACTTGCTTCCATTTTAATCAATCCAAATGAGACTAGGGATAAGAACGGAGCCGCGCTAAGATGATGCAGTTCCTGCGAGTCGGACTTTTCTAAATAAAAGCCACCACCCCATAGTGGGAATCGAACCACGGCACGGATTGTTAAGTGCTCACGCCTTAACACTCACGGCCACCGGGTCTCCGGTATAAAATATAGGTGTGTGCTTGTGTGTGAGAAAATACATCCACAGCCACGAATTTTAATGTATAGCATTCACAAACTAAGAGATTTGAGTTCATTATTTAGTAAAATTGGTCCATGAGGAAAACGGGTTGTTTACTCTGGACAGCATGTGAAGGGTATGGAATACCAATCTGGAACTTGGAATAGTTAGCCAACTAAAACGCAATTACAAAAAAAAACCAAAAAAAAAAAGAAAAAAAAAAAACCGAACTAAGTGATCTTACTTAATTTATTTTTAAGGTTTTTATGACACATTTTTGCCTGGGGGGGGGGATTGCAGCCCCCTTATATTCTCCCATGCATCAATCTAAGAGATTTAGAATATAAGAAGGCAAGAAGAAAATTGTCTTATTTTTTGATGAACGATTATAAATGATTAAATCCACTGATATTATTTGATTAGCTGACGCACATGTTCGGGACGGACTTTTATACTCTTTATAACTATCAGATTTAAATAGTGGTTTCTTTTCAAAGTTTCACCTTGCAGAAGAACTGTCAGTTGAGACAGATTCACTCGTAAGCATATACGTATATGCTCATGTAGTCTACCAGAAACCTTCCTTCCAAGGAACATTGCTGTGCCATAAGCGATAGTAACTTTAGTTGCCATACAATGAAACTAGAAATCTACCATTCCAAAACTAATGCTAGGACTGAAGATGTACTTGACTGATCCGAAACGTAGAGATTAAGCCCTTCACTTAAGAGATTAAGTTCCATCCGGGATTGAAGAGGTTAGTACAATAGGACGCATCAAGTGTCGGGAAATGGGTCCTGGAGGTGGTGAATACCCTTGGAGAGAGGGAGACAAGCAGTCTGCCGAGTCGAAGGATATGGTCTCGCATTGTCCTCAGGGAACAATAGCAATATCGACATCTGTTGGGGTTTGCCTTGACAACCCCAGGTGACTAGTCTTATACACCTGCATTTACAAGTATATGTACATATATAAAATAAGATAGACCATTAAAGGTCTAGGAAGAATTTCTTGGGCGCATTCAGAACAAAATTAGAAATAGCCAAAGCTGGATTAAGAACAAAAAAATAGAAAAGGAATCAAATATCAAATTCAGTGTGCAATATGCGACAAGGTCTACTTTTAAGAAAGAGACTCAGGCAACACGCTAAAATTTTTGACGACAATAAAACTGCTCTGGATAGATAGATATGGAGTTTGGCGCTCTACTACTATGTTATTTGCGCCTTCCAACATAGTGGTTAGAAAAGGTTTGGGTTCTGTTTTATAAATGGTTGACTTAGGTAATTAATTAAATTTTGAGACGTCTGTGAGTTAGTGGGATAGGTGTAGGTCTTTGCCTGTATGTAATGGTGTTATACTTTTTTTAGTTACAGATTATTATAAATAATTAGTTACAGATTATATAAATAATTAGTTAAAGACCATTACAATCATTATCTTAAAATCCAATATGGCAATTATAATTTAAACCAAGACTATTATAATTTAAACTAAGACTATATAATTTAAACTAAGACTACGGCAATTATAATTTAAATTAAGAGAATTATAATACAGTTAGACTAATTACA
Source organism: Gonocerus acuteangulatus (assembly GCA_946811695.1). Taxonomy (NCBI): domain Eukaryota; kingdom Metazoa; phylum Arthropoda; class Insecta; order Hemiptera; family Coreidae; genus Gonocerus; species Gonocerus acuteangulatus. The sequence goes on from OX328130.1 coordinate 51,582,164, forward strand.
ATCTTTTCTTAAACTTAAGATGGGATTTTTTTTTTAATAATTAAATATTTTTTTTTTTTCATATATTTTGCAGGAGGTTTGCATCCTTAAGGAATGACATTAAGAGAGGGATTATTTTGGTTGAATCAGAGAGTACTTCCTTTAATTATCGTGGCAGATGGTGTTTTTTAACAGGTTTTCGTACCGGGGGCATTCTTCGAAAAAACTGCTCTGGTGGATCATGCTATAAAATACAATCACACTTTCAATTTTGACACAGTTGAAATATTAGATAAAGAGAGAGAGAGAGAGAGAAAAACACGAAAAAATGAAGAAAATATACATATAATTTAGAATAGGAAAAAGTACAAGTCGCAGGAACTGCGTCATCTTAGCACGGTTCCGTCCATATCTCTAGTGTCATTAGCAAAGGGGTAGAAGCAGTTATTGGTAGGTTTTGATCTTTCGTGAAAAATATAAAATAACATCTTAAAGGGGTCTTCCGTGGTCTAGTGGCTAGCGCGCTAGATTCATAAGCGGGAGATGGTGGGTTCGATCCCCAACGGCGCCAGAAATTTTCTCATCTCAGGGCTCGCTGAGAAAATTCCTGGCTGCACCCTGGATGTCGGCGCTATTAGCCAATAATTGTTGATGCGCCGTAAAAAAAAAAGAAAAAAAAAATCTTAAAGAGAAGGAAGGTTATAGGCACCACAACAGCAAACTGATATTCAGCGGAAATGAGTCCCCCCACCTTCTTGACGTTCTCCACGGGAAAAACTATTACCAATACGTTTCTCATGTTGTTACTCGAATGTTTCTCGAAAACGGTTACAGATATCGCTCTAAAAAAGGTTTCATTCGTTTTTCTACGTAAGGAACCCCAAAAAAGGAGTACCTGCAAGCATATGAACTCGAAAACGTAAGCGTAACGATTTGTTTCGTGCGACTTTCGCTCAAAATAGATTTTTGTACCAAATTTCATCAAAATCGAACCATTTTTGAGACGTCAGGAGCGCGAACGGACAAAAATATATGCATATACAAATTTGAACCACATATATTTTCGTGATCCGTGGGGTCTGAAACGAGTAATTTTCTAGTCGGCACTTTCGGATTGCTTCGTCAACCTCATAAGCGGGTTTCCTCCCTATGGAGGGAGGGAGGAACCGCGCTAAAAGAGTCAGACAACACGCTAAAAGCCTTAACGAGACTGACAATAAAACTGCTTTTTATGCTATGAAATGATATTTTTATTTTTACCAACAATATAAAAAAAGTGAATTTTTCGCGTGGTCATTACGTAGAGTAGTACAACACTCCGACAGAAAATTAATTAAGAAATTAACGATAGGGTAATCCGTTCTTTACAAATTTAACAGGTAATAACTATTAATTTTAGTGTTTGTATTTATATTGGTTATTTTAAACAAATTATTCACGAAGGCAGCGTACACTACCCTCTTCTGAGGAACACGCTTAGTTATGCAGCTCCGGCGTGTAGAATTTTCCCAACCTCTTGATACGCGATGATCACCAAAGCGTCATGAGTTTTTCTGAAGCCCAATCCTCTTATTTTCTTTTAATTTTTTAGCGCGGTTCCTCCCTTCCCCATAGGGAGGAACCCCGCTCATAAGGTTGATCTCATGACGCAAACCAGAATTGCCGACAAGAAAATTTTGCGTTTCAGAACCCCTAGAGACCGAAAATGATGGTGGTTCAAATTTGTATATATATATATATATATATATATATATATATATATATATATATATTTGTCTGTTCGCTCTCTAGGTAGAAGACGAATGGTCCGATTTTGATGAAATTTGGTACAAAAATCCGTCGTCCAATTTGAAAGGTAAAGTTCGTTAACCAGCAAAATCCGTCCACTGGAAGATGGCGTTTGGAGCGAAATTCGCGCAAAAAAAATCGTAACGCTTACGTTTTTGAGTTCATAAGCTTGTAAACACTCGTTTTATCCACGGGGATAGGCTTCTTGGGCTAGGAAAACGAATGAAACCATTTTCAAGGCGATAGCCTTAACCGTTTTCGAGAAAATTGGAAAAATAGTTTTTGAATACCGTTTTTGGTTTGGGTACTTAGAATCATGGGATTCAGTTGAAACATTTTCTGCATGTTCTCCTTTCATTAATACTAATATGTTGAAATTTGTGTTACGTTTGGAGTTAAGGAAGGGTTAGAATAAAATATTTTATTAACAGACATAAAAAGGTTTGGTAACTTTGTATACCTTCCTTAATATCTCGAAAAAGGTTGAGAATCTTGGTAAACAGAAGAATACCATTAGAAAGCTTACTAAATGCTCTACAAAAAAGGTTCTGATGAAAGTTTTGATTAGACGATGTCAATCGGAGAAATAAGTGCTTAAAACTTTAAAGTAATTGATTTCGCTTATTCGAACTGTTCTTTTTGTCTGTTTTTATTCCTTGTTATTTTTTAACTGCTTATAGTTGGATAATGTATTTGATAATAAATCAGGTTAAGAAAAATAAGAAAAACAATTTAATCTAAGAGATATGGATTTCCAAGATATAGCTTTTCAACTGCCTAGCGGGGTCCTTCCTAGGGCGGGTTGGCCTATCCAGGTAAGATCGTAAATAAGACCTTTCTTGAAAGTAAAGATGGAACTGTCAACTTTGGTCCTCCTCTGCCTCCCGGCACTTTCAATGCTGACGAAGGCTACCAATGAGTAGCTGAAACGTCCAAAATATAGATTTTTTAACAAAAATCGTATTGAGGTTTCTTTAGCCGAATACCAACCATTCCATCTTTACTTATCACCTTGACGGCTAACTATCTAATCTTCATGCTTTCTAGAAATGTGGACCCAAAATAATAACAGCTTCTATTTTAATCATTTTAAATGAGTCTAGAGATAAGAACGGAACCGCGCTAAGATGATGCAGTTCCTGCGAGTCGGACTTTTTTGTGGTGAATATAAAACTGCTCCATCTGATTTCGAGAATTCTCTACAAACACAGTTAGCAAGAGGTCGGGCGATCGACCCTTTTCAGAGTTGTGCTATAAAAATTTGATAATTTCTGGAATAAAAAAAGGGGCGAGGAAAATAAAGGAACAGAAAAAATTGGAACAGAAGTTAACGTTATTCAAGGAAGGAAGAAGTTGTTCTTTGTCGTTCATGAATCGGTCACCGCCTCCTCATGCAGCTGTGTTGTCGAAACGCAATTGATAGCAGAACATATCCTTATTAGAATAAGAATAAGAATAAATTAATAAATAAAATATTGGACGAGCCGGTAGACGTGTATTTGAAGACCAAACCGCCGAAAGGACGAATAACCATGGAGTTGATCGAACGGGAGAAAAACCTTATCCATCTAAAAATATCCTTATAAGAACTGATAAGTGTATAACTAATTTGTGGATACATCTTGGTTAGGCAGGCTGCGCATTATCATTTCTGATAGAGTCTGTGTTTCAGAGGCTTATTCACAAATGGCCCGTGATGGAAGCTTGTTATATGATACCTTAGTCAAGAGCTAATAATTCCATAGAATTCCATGGCTGAGCCCTGTACTATTAACGTCACCTAACTGGTTTCCAAGTAGAATCGATAATAGTTACGGTTATTATGGTTTATGGGTAAAACAGCGAAAGGTAATATCATCATATAGAGAAATAGAGACTTTCTCTTTTAGCGCATTTCCTCCTTCACACAATATGGTGGAAACCCGCTAACGTTTTCATGTGAATTCGCTTGCAGGTACACTTTACATTGGTTTTTTTATTGTAGGACGAATGAAACCACTTTTAAAGAGATATCTTTACCAACTAGAACCAAACAACCATCAGAAACGATTGATTCAGTGCAAAATTCAACAAAACTAAGACATTTATATTTTGTTTGCGTTTAGGAGTTAAGGAAGTCTAGAAAAAAAAATATTAACAGATACGAATAGGTTGGGGAGCTTCGTATATTTTATTAAATCTCTCGAAAACTATTAGCAAATAATGGAAAGTGGGAATGAACCATTCGAAAGCTTATTTAATTTTCTACAAACAATGTACTAAAGAAAATTTCGATGGTGCAATGTCAATTGGAGAAAGAAGTGCTTAAAACTTTGAAAGTGTTAGTTTTGATCTTTTGAACAGGGTTTTGTCCTTGTATACCTAACTGTTTTTATTGTTTGTTTTTGTTGTTGTTTTTTTAAATAACATTTATCTGTAAAATGAGTATTTTAGTAGCAAATGAGGAAAATATTAGTGATAGTGTTTTCCTAGAGCGAACATTAAGAAAGAGAATGGAGTAATTTCCGCTTAGGATACTGTCAGTTTCCTGTTATGTCGGCTAAAATATTCCTTTTTATTTTAAAGGAAAACTCTTCTTCTAAAAGAAATCCCGAATTTAAACACCCGCTTCAAAATATTTTAAGGAAAGACATAGTAATACATAGAAATAATAAAAAGTTCGACTTGCATGAACTGCGTCATCTTAGTGCGGTTCAGTTCTTACTAGAATAGTAGTTCTAGTTTAATAGAAAAATTAATTACATTTTTGGAATCTATGGATTTTACACAGCTGTAGGTAATAATAACCTCATGTTGGACGTGGTCATTGTACGGGAAGGGTGTACGTTTTATTTAATTGAGTTGCTTAGCTCTTGAAGAGGCACCTAAGTTGTGAAACATGTAGAGACAAAGAACAAATAAAATGAATTGACTTTGTAAATTCTCTTTCATTGACCTTCCCCATGAAGAAAAAAATATTGGCTTGACACTATAAAATATAAAGAAAAATTAATTTTTTGACATTAAAAAAAAAATGTTTGATCTTTAGTGGATAATTTTAACACTGGTTGTCAGGTATCGAGTTAAGGATTTATTTGACATTCAAATAAAAGATTTATATTGATAAAGAGTTAGAGTTTTTGTTCCTCCACAATGTTGTCTGTCCATAATTTTTTTATTTGCCTAGGAGGTATCACAAAGAATGGAACAAACTTGATAGACAACGAACAACGAAAAAAACAAAAACAACAATCGGGGATGGCTTTATAGTCAATGGAAACCCAAAGAAGTGGTTCTCGTACGATTAAAGCCTAGTAAACACTGAGATTCAATGTTGCGGGACACTGGGAGCTGTCCCACAACAAAGTTGCGCGTCAGTTTCGGGGCTGTCCCGCAACAATGTTGCGCGTCAGTTTCGGGGCTGTCCCGCAACAATGTATTGCGTCCGCACTAGATAGCCAGTTCCCTCGAGCATTTCTCAGGCGCTGGCCTCGCAGGTGTTTCTCTATCGATATTACTGCTAATTAAAAATCGAAATATGAAAAAACGAAGAAGGCGGGGCTGTTGAAAATTGTTCAGAACTAACAATAAAGTGTGTAAAGATATTGAGACTTAAAGACGGACTGGGATTTATCAACTTTATAAGAATTAGGCCTCAAGAGTTTGAGGCATGTGGCTTTCAGGCACATAACAGATATTTCCACACCTTTGTTCATTGAAATAAGTGAATAAAAATTTGTATCACAATGCTGCTTTATTAGACCATACTTATAAATAAATAATAATAATAACCGTAACTAAAAGTATGATCTAAAAGTGTTTTGATATTGTAGGCGGTAAGGTCATTGATAAATGCTAGTATCAATAGAATTTTTATTATTATTATTATTATTAATGGCAACTGTACTTACGTTCATCAAATAAGATCATATATTGTCCTGTTTTCATTGATTAAACGTTCATGCATACTGCTCACTAGGGTAGAATTCCATTGTCTCAGGCAGTCAGTAAATGTTTGATGGTAAATTCTGCGTTCCATATATGGCATATAGGTCTATGACCTCATGTCATTACGAATTCATGTATTGTTCGATTCTAACGAATCCTTAAGCCTAGCACACACTGGGATTCATTGTTGCGCGACATTGTTGCAGAGCTAAATCTCGGTTGAATCTAGATTGTTGCGATTCTGCCGCGCAACATGTCCCCGTGTATCAGGCGTGTATTGCGGGTCTAGGTGATACAAGAATCTGAGTCCCGCTGGTTCGGGACTCACGGATACATTGTTGCGCAACATTACCAGTTTGGACGTGTTCCGGAGCAGCCCCAGTCTACAGTCAGCCCCCGGCATGCCGGGCTCAATTGAGTGAAATTGACTTATGGTTCAATTTCACTCAATATGTAGACGACTGATATGACAATAAAGTTAAAAGAGGACTTAAAAATGCGCTCGAGTTGCTCTGATTATAATTTAATATCATAAATATCCTCTCTGAGCCCCCCTTATATACACCCATGATAATAGGTACAAATAAAAATATATTTTTAGCGTTGTCTTTCTTTTCTTTTTTATTAATACCTAAAATAAATACTATGTTGAAGTAAATTTATTTAGTTAAAATTTAAATAAATAAATAATATCATATGTATCCAACTTTAAATCAAGATAGTATTTATTTTAGTTATTAATAATTAAAGTCCAACTCATCTTAATAATTAATAATTAAGGAACTGCGTCATCTTTGCACGGTTCCCTACAACTCGAAGAAATGGAATAGATTAGGCATCACAAATATCATATGTATCCAACTTTAAATCAAGATAGTATTTATTTTAGTTATTAATAATTAAAGTCCAACTCATCTTAATAATTAATAATTAAGGAACTGCGTCATCTTTGCACGGTTCCCTACAACTCGAAGAAATGGAATAGATTAGGCATCACAAATCACAGGAAACTGACAGTAGCCAACTTACACTGAATAATACGGATAATTCTTAATCCTCATTCTTGAGGAAGTCTGAATAAGTCAATACAATTGTGTACTCAAAACATACTCACTCTTCGACTACTGCACTCTGGTTCTATTTCAAACCAAAACTTCGTTGTCATTTTAAGTTTCTTTTGTTTTACTAGGAAATTAATTTTACTGTTATAATCAACTGTAAATACGTGCTTCATGGCAAATAAAATTCCATTCTCTCGAGGGTAAAATCTTTATATAAAATAAGAAATAACGATAACTTCAGTTGTAGGCTATGAGGAAGGTTATATAGATAGGAGAATTAATAACAAATTTATGTATACGCCATCATGATTAGCCACTGCCATCATGATTACCACAGCCGCTCCAAACTTATTACCAATACCTTTCACTGTTTCTTGGCTTATTTTACTAAAATACTAAATTCACCGATAAATGCAATTTAAAACAAAAAACAACCAATTAAAAAGTGAGATAAACAAAGACAAAAACCCGTTCAAAACAAACACTTTTTAAGTTTTAAGCGCTTATATTTCCGATTGACGTTGCCCCATCGAATATTTCTTCTGAACCTTTTTTGTAGAGAATTTAGTAATCATTCGAATGGTCACCTTCCACTTACCACGATTTCCCAACCGTTATCGAGATATTTACGAAAAATGTGTGAAGATCCGAAAACTTTTCGTGTCTATTAATAAAATATTTTTTTCGCATACTTCCTTAACTCCAAATATAACCAAAATTTAAAAATCTTAGTTGGGATTAATTTCCAATATGTAGAAAATATTTAAATTGAATCCCGCGATTCTAAGTACCTACAAAAAAATAATGACTTACAAAAACATTGATTACACTTTTCCCAAAAACGGTTACAGATGTCGCCTTAAAAATTGTATCATTCGTTTTCCTATGTTAAGAAACCTATAAAACAAGTACCTGCAAGTACATAATCTCAAAAACGTAAGCGTTACGATTTGTTTTGCACGAATTTCGCCCCAAACACTATCTTCTTGTAGGCGGATTCTGCTGGTTAACGAACTCGACCTTTCAAATTAGACGACAGACTGTTGTACCAAATTTCGTCAAAATCGGACCATTTTTGAGCTTGCTAGAGAGCGAACAGGCAAGCATATATATATATATATATATATATATATATATATATATATATATATATATATAGTAAATATTTAGTTTGAAAATATTTTGATTTGAGGGACTAAAATGTTCTTTTCTTAATATTTGAAAGGTTATTCCGCTTAATTGCGATTTCATTTGACACAATATGTCCGCTTCAAAAATGATTTTCTACGAATCCATTCCATCCACAAATACAACTCTATATAAAGATATATTTTATCCATTAAGTACTCATAGAAAAATATGTATTGGAAAAGTGGTTATAGAAAGGACGAAAAGAATCCTAAACTATAAATGCCAATCCTTCTTAAATGTCATTGTTGAAGGATATTGAATCCACACCCCCCTCCCTCTTTATATTCTATTGGATTTCTTACTTGTAGTCTATATATATTCTTTAATAAAGAGGATTTATATCCTATAAGGCGAAGGAAATTGAAAAAGGATATCATGTTTATTATGATAATAATTTATAGCGGATAAAGCACTAAAAGGAATAATTTGTTATTTATTTCGTTCTATATCTTACTTCGAAGATTTGAATGAAGCAATAGAAAAAATGAAATTTCGCATATAATACTTATATTAAAAAAAATCATATTTATTACAACAATAAATCTGAAATTATTCTAGTTAAAATTAAACGGTGGAGATAGTGTAATATATAGGCCATTGAGTTGGCTCACGAAGCTAGCCAGGAAATTAGTGTATATCCTGCAGATTTCTGATAAATCTTGATATAGTAGTCTTAGGATAATAGAACATCTTCCATCTATACATTCTTTCAAGTAACCACAATATATATATAGAACAATATTTATAGTAACAGCGTGTATTAAATAGAAATCTCAACCTTTCAGGTAATAGTAGACCTCAAGGGCAACAAAAAAGTCCATATGAGGGGTATAGATGCAAAAGCGCTTCTATCCAATTTCATCATGGTTTTTTTTTCAAATCTGTACCAATCCTACCTACATGATATCGAAAATCACTAAAGTTATAATATAGTAACAGTATAATACTGTATATTATACTTTTCTATATTATAACATTGGTGACTTTTTGATATCAAGTAGGTAGGATTTGTACAGATTTGTAAAAAAACATGATGAGCCATAAATTGGATAAAAGCGCTTTTGCATCTATACGCCTCATATAAAGTATGGTCTAATTCCCAAAAGAAACGAGTAAATTCATCTGACGGACATGGTTTTTCATGAATAAGTAGTGATAACAAAAACATTGTTTTTGGTAATTATTTTATTTTATTTTTTGTGTCCCGCTTCAATGGAGACAACACAAAGAACAGTATCCTCCGAACTTAGCTATCCCAGGAAATCAGCATGGTTATTGGTGTTGGAAGTGTGTGTGGCCATGTAATGGTTTAGACTTATGGCTCACCTATAAATAGAGCTTAGTATCAATGGAAATATAATATCTTATAAGCCAACATTGCAGACGTTCATCAAATAAGGTTGTATAGTCCTGTATTCTTGAGGTAGGTCAGTATAGTGTTGATGTACTGGCTATCATTGCCTAGGAGTTCATGCATATCATACGGGATGTTGTAATTGCCTCTTCTCTGGCAGTCAGTCAGTAAATGTTTAATCGTAAGTTCTGTGTTACATATGTTGCATATTGGTTTGTGACGTCTTGTCATAAGAAATTCGTGGGTGAGTCGAGTATGTCCAATTCGTAAACGAGCTAGAACAACTTCTTCTCGTTTATTGTCGCGAAGACTGGATGGCCATTCCTCAACTGTATTTTTTATGGTCCGAAGTTTATTGTCAGTTAGTTGTGTCCATAAGTATTGCCAATGACGTTTTATGGTAGATTTTGTAGCTGTTGTTAAGTCTCAGGCAGTTATTTGTGTTACGTCATAAGTCATAAGTCTGACAGCATTTTTTGCGTGATAATCGGCAATTGAACTTTTTCCGAGTTCTTCATGTCCAGGTAGCCAGTACATTGTTGTGTTTCTGTTTAGGGTTTGTGTCTTATTCAAAATTTCTGTCAGTAGTAAATGGGTTGTATATCTGTGTGTAAGTGCTTTCAGTGCGCTTAAAGAGTCATTAAATAGTATTATGTCTCTGTAGTCAGTTTCGGGTATGTTGTTCAGACCGATGAGGATGCCATGGAGTTCAGCTGTAAAGATACTAGAGTTATCGTTAATTTTCTTGGTTATAATTTGATCATCTATTACAGCTGCAGCTCCCACACCTTCATCTGATTTAGAGCCATCAGTATAGATAAAGAGTTTTCCGGCATTTTCAATAATGAAAGCTTCATAATTCTTTTTATAGATTAATTTTGATGTTGGATCACTCTTATTATATGTTGTTAATGTTGAGTCAATAAATATATTTTTTAAAAGCCAGGGAGGTTTTTGTAGTGTGCCGCATGTTAGTATTTCAGAATTTAAATAATTTGAAATATGTTGTATTTCTCTGTATCTAATACTGAATGGTCTTTGTGCCTGTGGTCGTCTCGAGTAAATTTCTGAAAGTGGGTTGTCAATACTTATTTGATGACACGGAGAGTAGCCTAGTGATTTGTATTTATGCATCAGGGAAGTTACAAGGATATCTCTACGGATATATAAAGGAGGTTCACCTGTTTTTGCAAACAAACTAACACTAGGACTACTCCTGAAAGCTCCTATTGAGAGACGAAGACCTGCGTTGTGTATGGTGTCTAGGATTTTCAAAGCACCACTTCTTGCTGATCCATAAGCCACACATCCATAATCTAGTACAGATCTTATAAAGGAGCGATAAAACATAAGCATAGTTTTCCTGTCTGCTCCCCATTTTGTGGTACTTATTATTTTTAGGATGTTTAGTGACTTCTTACATTTATCTGCCGTTGTTATTATGTGTGGTAGCCAAGTCAGTTTTTGGTCAAATATGACGCCAAGAAATTTTAGTGTTGTAGTGTTAGGTATTATCGTTTGGTTAAGTGTAATTTGGGGTATTGGTTGTTGTCTTCTCCTAGTAAATACTATGGATTTTGTCTTTTCAATAGAGAACGTTAGACCATTAGCTCTACTCCAATTTTCCAAGGAATGTATTGTGTTTTGAATTGTATTTTCAGCGATATGGAAGATTGTTGATTTGTGGTAAATGAGGAGGTCGTCGACAAACAGACAGTAAGACACATTATCTACATAATCTTTAAGGTTATCTATACCTATTTTAAATAAAGTAGTGCTCAGTACACATCCCTGTGGGATACCGTTTTCTTGAACTTCTGGTTCAGATGTGTAGTTTCCTTGCCCCACTCGGAAGGTCCTTTCCGAAAGAAAATCAATTATTATTTTCAACGTTTTTCCTTGGATTCCCCATTCGGAAATTTTGGAAATTATAGGTCGACGCCAAATACAGTCAAACGCCTTTTTAATGTCGAATGAAACTCCTAACAGGTATTCTTTGTTAATGTAAGCATTCAGTATCTCACTCTCCAGATTCAATATGTGATCTAAAGTGGAGTGATTTCTTTTGAATCCACATTGAAATCCCGAGAGTAAGTTATTCTTATCAATGAACCATACTAGTCGTTTATTTAACATCCGTTCGAATATTTTCGATACGCAGCTGGTTAAGGCAATCGGCCTGTAGCTTTCAGGTGCAGTCTTATCCTTATGGGGTTTTAATATTGGGATTATAATTGATTCTTTCCAGCTGTTTGGAATGGAGCCACTATCAAATATTTTATTTATTACATCTAAGAGTCTTTGAACACCAGAATTAGGAAGATTTTTTAACATCTCATAAACGATTCCATCGGGTCCTGGTGAGCTGTTTTTTGTTAGTGATAGTACATTAGTAAGTAAAGATGGAATGGTTGGGATTCGGCTAAATAAACCTCAATAAGATTTTGTTTTAAAAAAATCTATATTTCGGACGTTTCGGCTACTCATTGGTAGCCTTCGTCAGCAATGGAAATGCCGAGCGGCAGAGGAAGACCAAGGTTGGCAATTAAGTAACCATTGTGATACATTAGTAAGTTCGTAAAGAGAGAAAGGTTCGTTTAGTGGGTGATAGTGGTTAGAGTCAATGTGTAATGGAGTTCGTTCTATGTGGTATTTGTACATTAAAAAGTTTCTGTCATTGTAGGATAAGTTTGATGTTGATTTAAAATGCTTAGCTAAAGTGGTAACTATTTGTTGTGGGTCAGTTGTAAGGGTATCGTTTGATTTAAGACCAGTTATAGGAGATCTGTATTTCTTGCTTTGGATCTTTTGTATGTTTTGCCAAATAAGTTGTGTTGGTGTGTTTCTATTCAGAGATGTTAAAAATTCTAACCAGCATCTTTTTTTAGAGTCACTTATTACTCTCCGAGATGTTGCTTTTGCTTTCTTATAATAAATAAAATTCTGATTAGATGGGCTTCGGGAGAATATTCTGAATGCTCTACGTCGTTCCCTAATGGCTGTTTTGCAATGGTCATTCTACCATTGAGTTTCCAAGGAACGGGAGGTTTCTGAGGAAATCTAGAACTAGTGGGAATGGATATTGCTGAGGCAGATTGAATAAGATTGGTAAACTCTTCTATTGTTAAAGCAGAAGAGATATTTTCCCCAATATATGAATTGTATTTAGTCCACTCTGCTTTTTGAGATCCAGAGTCCAGATTGTATTTTGGTAAATTTTGAAAAATAGTTGGTTGTACATGAAATGAAATATGGAGGGGAAAATGATGGCTATTAAAACTGTCAATATTCACACTTAGATGAAGATTCATATAAATATCAGGGGTGCAACTAGCAATATCAATATTAGTAAGAGTTCCTGTTCCTGTGACACGTTCCCTAGGTGGCAGATATAGACTGCAGACAGTTATCCTACTAGGGATGTGTACTGAAGCAGCTATTGCTTGGAGTGTTGTACGCAGGGTTATTGGTTCACTGTGTATAGTGTTCTTTACTAATATAGCAACTCCTCCGGAAGCTTTATCTCCAAGAGTGTAATCATGCCTGTAAGCCGAGTAACCTTTTAGTCTGATCTCACTTACAGGTGTTGTGTGTGTTTCTTGGAGTGCTAGTATATGTGGGTCCTTCTCTCTCAATAAGAACTTTAAGTCAGCATGATGTCTGTAAAATCCATTAATATTCCATGATACTAAGGACATTTATTAGGGTTATAGAGTTGAAAAGTGTCTCTCCATTTATAAATAAAAGTATCCTTTTTTGGTAGGCTGAATATATTATTGTCATCTCTTTTAATATTCACTAACATAATACTTAGGAAAAAAAAAAAATAAAAAAAAATAAATAAAAAAAAAAAAATAAAAAAAAAAAAAAAAAAAAAAAAAAATAGGTGTTAAAATACATATAAGCGGGTACAAGATTTTAACTAGGTTAAGTTTTAAATTAATCTGAAAGATAATTGATAACAAATTGTTGTAATAAATGTTTTGTGATAAAGATACAAAAATAGAGGTTATTACATATGTGAATAAAATTAAATGATTATTATTAGATAGAAGAGAATTAAATTTTAAAAAGGATGTCATTTATTTTTTATATTTTCTTTTAGTTTTCCTTGTTGATTCATCAATAACCTCTAAATTTTCATTTGTAAGATTGTCTGTAGGTGTGTTTGTGTTTGAAGGTGTGAGTATTGTACCTGCTGATTTCCTAGGAGAGAGCTCAGAGGACACTGTTGCTTTGCCGGGGGATGATCCAACGTTCTTCAACTTCTCAGTCTTCTGGGTTTTTTCTTTTTTCGTTGGTGCTTCTATATTGAGTCTTGACGTGGTTCCTGCTCTGTGAAGCACCTCCAAGGTCTCCAATCGCTTAACTATTGCCTGTACAGTTTGGAGAATGACTTGAAGAGAATCTTCTTTGATGGAAGCTGAGAAATCTTTACTGAACATGTTCGCGTAGGATTTCTCAGTATTCAATGTGTTTACTTTCTTCTTGGCTTCCCAGTAAGAAAGCTTCTGTAACACCATGAACTTCCGTACACTAGACTCCTCTTGGTATTTCTTGCAGTTCATGCTTCGGACTCGATGAACACCTCCACATGTTGGACACTTTATTGTCTTGCATTCCCCATCATGTTTTGCCTCTGAGCATCCTCCACATATTTCTGGTTTCTCGCAGGAAGTTGCTAAGTGGTTATATGTTTGGCACCTGTAACAGATGGTAGGGCGAGGGATGTATGGGCGGATGGGTACTACAAGGTAGCCCAGTCTTATTTCCTCTGGAAGAAATTCTTCATTAAATTTTGCAACGAAGACTGATCTTTTAGTAGAATTTTTCATGGGAAACCTTCTAATGAAGGTAACATGTTGTGCTTTTAGGTTTTCGCATATCTCTTCATTAGACATTTCTTCAATCGTGGAGCAAATAAATGGTCCCCATGAGCAGTTTAAGGAATCACGAGATGTTACTTTTATTGGAATGTCTTGAAATAAAGACGTTTTCAAAATTTTTTGACTAGTTTTACTATCAGGGCATTCAAAACTAATTTGCCGCGGATAATTTTTGGATTAATATGTTTATTAAACTTACTTATCCATTTCTCGACCTCAAAAGGATTGATTCTGTTGAATGTCTTGTATTCATGTTCAAGTTCAACTTGAAGGAAGCGTCCAACTTCAGATGGAGCAGATGGCGAACAGTTTTCTTTAGCCATTCAGTTCCTGTCAGTATAAGGCTTGTTTTTCTGATTGTTTTCAGCTATTATCTTCAGTATTGCTCTGTAATTCTTGAATTTTTTGAGAGACGTTTATTCATAGAACTTTTCTTTGCAAAATTCAAAACAGCTGTTGATTGGATTTTAATTTTGGTAATTAAAATCCAATCAAACATCGTAAAGTGGACGAATTGAGAGAAAAATTCCCAAAAAACGAAAATTTTGATAATTTTTATATAGTTTTATTTTCAGAAATTCTACAATCAAGTAATTTAATACAGGTCACCTGCTCATGCCTCAGTTGTCAGCCGAATACCTTCCTTGATTAGGAAGGATTCTAGGATGACCTGGGGTTTTGATGATTAATCTGAATTTGGTAACGGAACCGCCTTCGAACACCTTTAAAATGAACATTGTAACATTACAAACCTTGGTTTCTCGAAGGAAATTTGAACTACTTTACGATCGTTTGATTGGAGTATATTTACCGTTGACGGGTTTTAGTAATCACTACTTATTAAAAAAAAATGATCGACATAAAAAAATAGGTATTGAATTTACTCCGTTTCTGCAGGGAATTGAAACATACTTTAAATGAACTTTTATTTTTGCAATTTAGGTCTAAAATCACCTGTGGAACGGTTGATACTTTTATTAATTCCACCCTGAATATATATGTGCATACACACATATTTGTATTTTATGCTGATCTATATAGATATTATTATATTATAGATCCGATATTTGTTAGAAGGATCTAACATAATTTATATAAAGCATTTTTATATTTAGTGTACAATTTACCCCTCGATTGAATAATAGTTCCAACAAAACTCTGGAATACTAGTTAATTATAAAACTTGTTTCATCGTATATTCAAAATGAAACAACGTTCAGTGGTGCTAATGAAATATACTATATATATATATATATATATGGGGGCGAGGTTAGCTCATTGGTAGAGCACTGGACTAATATGCTGCAGGACCTCAATTCAAATCCCGAGTTACCACTAAAGATTTGTATCTTCTGGTGTCTTCGTTCATGGGTTGGATTCGGCCTCTCTGGCCGGCCCTAGGCCAACCCAGCCTTTAAATAATTTATTAATGGGTACCTTGGTGCTAATGACGCTAGCAGTCGAATCAGCTAGGGGAAAATCAGGAGGCCGGAGCATAGTACTGACCACACGATCACTCTAGTGTGCCGTATGGTCATGAATCAGATACCTCTATAGTACCTACCCCTGAGGGCCCTCGTGGCCTGTGATGATTATATATATATATGTATATATTCATTTGAACCACTAGTATTTTCCATCACTGGTGACCTATGGAGTGTGAAACTTGGAACATTTGTCATCGTCAACTCCGGAATGCTTCATCTTATCGACATTATAAGCAGGTTTCCTCCACATGAAGACAGAGAGGGAACCCGCTAAAATCATAAATATGTTGATGTTATATTGTGGTTACCTGATCCCTCCTCTTGTGGTGTCGTAGTTGAGTACGCTGGAGTTGTGTTTCCATATGATGAACTGCGTCGGTTGCGGCACCTTCACGATCAGACATCTCAGCTCTATTGTACTACCGGAGTTGTAGAACTTGTTCTTTATAGGCAGGTTACGTTCGTCTGCAATCTCCAACTCGGGAACTACAAAAAGAAAGAAAAAGTTAATCCTCTTGGTAAAATATGTGTTATTTATTCATATTTTTAACAGTATATGATCTAGAAGACTTTTAACACTCGGGAAGCCGCAATAAAAATGTATTGAATGGCCCCTGTGAGACCCAACTACATTTTTTCGTCGACATAGTTGAAATCTGACGATACCATCGGACTGAGGACAAATTTGTATACAAGAATAATATATTACATCTTGCTATAATAATTTTTCGCTTGAGAAATACCAGGTTTTGAAAAAAAAGAATAATTGTTGGGCTCAGTGCCAAAGGTGACTAACCCACAATTAGAACAAACTGAGAAAATTAAGGTTAAAGTTTAGAAGACTTTGGAAAGAATTGGCGTTGGTGACAGAAACGATTTTGATTGGTCTTTATTCATTAGATGCACAAAATTCGTATGAATATACCATAATAATAAGAAGTTTATAGTTAGACATGATAATGAAAAACAAAAAGTATAGTCATGTTTGGCTCTTACAAGAATGAAAAATAACGTACAGTTAAACAATAGTGGTCACATATCCGGAGATTAACAATTAATGAAAAATTATTTTTCTTTAGATTTCTATGGTTATGTATCAATAATCTAACAAAACAATGATTTCCAGATTAGGTGAGTTTTAGCGCGGTTCCTCCCTCCCCCATAGGGAGGAACCCCGCTTATAAGGTTGATACAATGAAACAATCCGGAAGTGCCGACTAGAAAATTTCGCGTTTCAGAACCCCTAGAAACCGAAAATAACGGTGGTTCAAATTTGTATATATATATATATATATATATATATATATATATGTATATATATGTATATATTTATATATATATATATATATATATATATATATATATATTTGTCTGTTCGCTCTCTAGGTAGAAGACGAATGGTCCGATTTTGATAAAATTTTGTACAAAAATCTGTCGTCCAATTTGAAAGGTCAAGTTCGTTAACCAGCAAAATCCGCCCACTGGAAGATGGCGCTTGGGGCGAAATTCGCGCATAAAAAATCGTAACGCTTACGTTTTTGAGTTCATAAGCTTGTAAGTACTCGTTTTATAGGCTTCTTGGGCTAGGAAAACGAATGAAACCATTTTCAAGGCGATAGCTTTAACCGTTGTCGAGAAAATTGGAAAAATAGTTTTTGAATACCGTTTTTGGTTTGGGTACTTAGAATAACGGGATTCAGTTGAAACATTATCTGCATGTTCTACTTCCATTAAAACTAATATGTTGAAGGTTATGTTACGTTTGGAGTTAAGGAAGGGTTAGAATAAAATATTTTATGAACAGACATGAAAAGTTTTGGAAACTTCGTATACTTTCATTAATATCTCGAACACGGTTGGGAAATCGTGGTAAGTGGATTGAAACTATTTGAAAGCTTACTAAATTCGCTACAAAAATTATTCTAAAACTATTTTTGATTAGGTTATGTCAATCGGAGAAATAAGTGCTTACAACTTCAAATACGTCTGTTTTGTTCTTATGAACGGGTTTTTGTCGTTCTTTTTGTAATTTTTGTCTCTTTCCCTTGGTTTTTTATTGCTTTTTATTTTTGTAATTTCTTATGTTGTATTTGTAAGGAAAATGTATGTGTGTGTAAAACAGGATAGGTAAAATGAGACCAATTTTCTGTTGTCGGAAATAATAAAAAGTTTTGGGAACTTCGTATAATTTCTTAATATCTCGAAAACGGTTGAAAATCTTGGGAAGCGAAAGGTTACCATTCGAAAGCTTACTAAATGGTCTACAAGAAAGGTTCTAAAGAAAGTTTTGAATAAGCGATGTCATCGGATAAATAAGTGCTTAAGCTTAGAAGTAATTGATTTTGTTTATTCGAACGGTTCTTTTTATCTTTGATTTTGGTACTTAGAATTATGGGATTCAGTTGAAACATTTTCTGCAAGTTCGAATTTTATCAGCACTAATATGTTGAAATTTTGGTTACGTTTGGAGTAAATGAAGGGCTAGAATAAAATATTTTATTAACAGACAAGAAAAGTTTTGGTAACCTTTTATACTTTCGTTAGTATCTCGAAAACCGTTGACAATCTTGGGAAGCGAAAGGTTACCATTCGAAAGCTTACTAAATGGTCTACAAAAAAGGTTCTAAAGAAAGTTTTGAATAAGCGATGTCAAACGGAGAAATAAGTACATATTACTTAGAAGTTTGATAAACGATAATTGATTTCGTTTATTTATACGGTTCTTTTTGTCTGTTTTTATTTCTTGTTATTTTGTTATTGCTTCTAGGAGGAGGATGTATTTCTCAATAAAACAGGGGAATAAATACAAATTCTTTGAACCTGTAACAGAACTGAAAACATAAATATTCTCCGTGTAGGGTCAGTCCGGGTCGAGGTAGTAGGCCGGTTCAGGTAGGCTTTTATTGCACTTCATAAATCAAGATTCATTGTTCTCATCAAGCATTCTAGGACAGTTACCTTTACCTGTAGGAAGTCATGCAGCCAAATGCTACACTAGAAATATAATTATATTTTGTGGTTGAATGTGGCCGTAGTTCAATAAAAAATAACACTACTTTCTCATTTTCATGTACAATTTTATTTTGTTTAATTGCATTTAAAAGTAAAATGGATATGTTAGCACTGCAAGTTAAGTAAATTAGAAATATATTCGTAGAAGAGTCTTCGTAGACCGAAACTTGGGACGGCAGAAAGAGTAATTTCTGCTTAGGATAGTTTCATCCCTAGCCGAAAATCTTGTTTTTTTTTCATATTTGTTTACATTAGGAATGATCCAAACAAAGTAATAACTGTTTCTATTCTAAGTCTACAAAATAACACTAGGGATATGAATGGAACCGCGCTAAGATGACGCAGTTCCTGCGAGTCGGACTTTTTTGTAGTATGTGACAGGATGACAGGAACAGTGCAATCTTAATATTGCGGTTTTGTCCTCCACAAGCGTGCTTCATGAACATTCCTTGATGGTTCATAGACAGGCATGGGCGTATATAGAAAAGAATTTCGGGAGGGGCTGGGAAAATTTCGGGGGGGGGCTGAGACCATTTCCGGCTTATGGAATACAAAAAATTTAGAGCTTGGAATAGTTTCAGGCAACTAAAACGCTATTACACGTAAAATAAAATATTTTTTATGAACTAAGTGATCTTATTTATTTTTAAGGGTTTTACGACATGTTTTTATCATCAAATAAAAATTTCGGGGGTGCTGCAGCACCCTCAGCCTCCCTTTATATACGCACATGTAGATAGGAGCTTCCACAGAGTCATCAGAAGCTTCAACTATATCACTCATGTTGCTGCTTACCATTAACAAAACCATACCTAGTGTGGGTTGGTCAAGTCTGCCTCTCACATGATTTAGCTTTGCAGTAAGTTCCAAAGCAAACTAATAGAAGTCAGTACTAATCAATGAGGCGTAAAGGCTAGTCATTTCTATCAATTATAAAACTTAAAATTCTCTATCAGGAAAAGTGAATAACTCAAATTTGTTAAAAATGTGGGTTAGTCACGTTTGGCACTGAGCCCTTCAATTAGCAGTGGAATACTTTATAGTCGTACTTTATGCAACTATTCCATTCTTGAAATATAATGAAAATATTATAAGGACAAAAGAAATATATAAAAACATTATTTGTAAATGAAACTCAAATAAGGCACTTGAATTCAAATCACATTGTACCAATGATTTGTCTATAGGAACATTGTACCAAAGATTTTTGTCCACTGAATAGTTGGTTCGGGAAATTAAGTTTTCCCTCCTCTGCGCTGTCAGTTTAATAGGACGCGATGGGCCTCATAGGACCGCAAGTTCTCGAGTGTTAAATTAGAGGTTTTAGCAGAAATATCTAAATAATGAAATTTTTTTGTTGTGGCAAATTTGTTATAACCGGTTACAAGTTGATCTTGTCTTTCGATACATTGATCATACTCCTAAATGCATCACTGTGTGTGAAATGTTTTAATGAAGGAAAAAATAAAAACATAAAAAAAATCAGTCACGTAACAGGCCACGAGGCCCCTGAGGGGCAGATACTATAGAGGTATCTGATTTATGACCATACGGCACACTAGGGAGATAGTGAGGTAAGTACTATGCTCCGGCCGCCTGATTTTCCCCTTGCTGCTTCGACTGCTAGGGTCGTTAACACCAAGGTACTCATTATTAAATTAATTAAAGGCTGGGTTGGCCAGGGGACGGCCAGGGAGGCCGAATTCAACCCATGAACGAAGACACTAGAAGAAAAATCTTCAGTGCTTGCTCGGGATTTGATCTCAGGTCCTTTAACTTATTAGTCCTGTGCTCTACCACTGAGCTAACCTCGCCCCCCAATGAACGAAAAAATTAATAAAATACATAAATGTTTATCTATATATATATATATATATATATATATATATATATATATATATATATATGTATATATATATAATATACATACATACCCACAAAAATACATACGTAATTGGACCAACACCAGCCACTTTTATTGAGAATTTAATTAATTAAAAAGTGCTAAAGATGTCTACCTTTTATTGGACTGTTTCCCATAATTTCACACAAATTACCATTAATCTCGAATAGACATCTTCTGTTCGTAGAGACGGCATTTAGTGAAAATATGTCTGCCTGTAATAATGTTATTATATGCTTGGAAATAAGCAGTAGTTTATTTTTGTTTCAAACAAAAACTTTAGTTAATAAAATTATGCAACACTAAAGTTATAACTAGGTCAAGCGTTTGACAGCGTTGGTTGTGTCTGTTATTCCAGCCGTCTGCACATATATTATAAACTCATGGAGAGTATACATAAATACAATAAGAGAACACTTATAATGAAGCTAGGTTCCTGTAGTGTCACCCGTCCCGGTCCTGCATTGCGGGGGTATGTTTTGTCTAAGCGCAAACTGCATAATATATTATGCATTTGACTACAAGCTCCCCGGGAAAATAATATCCATGATGATACCGGTAGAGCTTCCCTCTTCCGCAGAGGTATCCCATGAGGATGCATTAGGAATAAAGAGAAACACCCAGAGCGGCGATCCATCACTGAAGATGACAGGTCGACCTACCGGAAGGTATACTCGATACTTCATCTTTCAAGCCGCTTCGTCATAAATATCTTCCACCTGGTGGCTGCTTCCTTTGCGATAATCAGAAATCGAATCAACAGCAAAAAAAGTCCGACTCTCAGGAACTGCGTCATCTTAGCGCGGTTACGTACATCTCGAAATATATATATATATATATATATATATATATATATATATATATATATATATATACAAATTTTAACCATCGTTATTTTCGGTCTCTAGTGGTTCTGAAACGCGAAGTTTTCTTGTCGGCACTTCCGGATTGTTTCATTGTATCAACCTTATAAGCGGGGTTCCTCCCTAGCGGGGAGGGAGGAACCGCGCTAAAAAAAACAAAAAAAACAGAAAATTGCATTCCACAAAAAATTCATAGAAAAGATATAGAGAGATTGATTTGGAGGTAAGAGGCCTCTGGTTCGAGACAAGACATTGTTTTTACATTCATAAAAGAAATCAAAAACAACAAAAATGCATTATGACAGTTAGTCAAACATAGGCGAGACAAAAAACAGTTGGCATTAAAAAACAGCAACAAAAAAACAATAGAAGTGGGGGTTAGCTACGGATTTGGATAATTAAACAGTCATTCGTAGAAATGAATTTTGTAATGCTGCGACGAATTTGTTTAAGAGAGAAAAAGGTATTGTTTATTTATTTATTTTTTTTTATTTTATTTTTTTTTTATTTTTTTTTTTTTTATGGTTCGCTTTGGTAGCGATGTGCATTTTCTTCAATACGTTTCGGTAGAGGGCAACATAAATTGGTCTGTTAGCTCATCTTTTCATATGTTTGCTATGCTTTTGTGAGAAAGTTTTGGCTTGGTATTCGTTGAGGTGTTATATTTTATGTGTTATGTTTATGTTCTTTAAATGTTTCTGTATTGTGTCAATATGGCGGCTGTCATCTCCAAGGAGTTCTGTCATGTCATATGGTACATCTAGATTACGTCTTAAGTAGCACTCAGTCAGTATATGTTTGATTGTGAGGTCTGTGTTGCATGATCGACATTTTGGTTTGTCCGTATTTGTCATTAGATATTCGTGAGTCAGACGGCTGTGGCCAATGCGTAGTCTTGCTACTACGCATTTATTTATTTAAGAGATCGCGAAAGTAGCGATGCACTCTTTCAATGTATATATGAGATTCGCGCACAGTACATTTCTCAACCCAAACAAGATAGAGATTATAATAAACATAAAACATATTTTCTCTTTTATGTATGTATATATATATATATATATATATATATATATATATATATATATATATATATATATATATATATATTTGCAGCTGACTAAATAGCTAAACTAATAATTTGTTATTTTATTTTATGACAGTTCAGCTTCTTTGGCGATTACACATAGGAACATCTGACATGCATCTTCTGAACTTGGTCTGACAAGGAAACTAGCATGGTTAATTTTTATTTGTGTGAAGGTAAGTGTTAGAGTAATGAATATATTACTTAATATCTGCAGTAACATATTTAAATGCTTTAAAGGCAATGTGCTCTATCATATAATTTCATACAGTACTGTGATCTTGTGTTAGGCCTGTTTGTATGGTGCTTATGATTGATTTTCTATAAGCTTTTGCATATCATTTGGGATATTCATACGGTTCCTTCTGTGTGACAGCCTCTCAGTAAATTGTTGGATTATATGAACGCTGTTACAAAGTGACAAATTACTCTGTTACGTTGATTATTCGTATATAAGTCGGATGAATCGTTATTGTTTCTTCGCGTCTGTTTTCTTAGTGACTGGTTAGCTATTTCTGGGGTGTATTTTTAATTATTCAAAGTTTATTATCAATTATTTATGCCCATGAGCAGTTCCAATGTTGTACATACAATCGTTGTTTTCATAGATTTCTTAAGTCAGCGTGTATACTCCTATTCTCTATAGGGAGAAACCACACTTGTGAGGTTGACTTTATCACCCTATCCGGAAGTGGTGACTGGCATCTTCAACGCTTCAGAAACAATAAATCTCTATAAATACAGTGTATTTAAGTATATTTGTCTCTAGCCCCTCCTAAAATGATCCGATTTTGATCAAATTTAGCATTCAAATATTTTCTCTGATTTGAAAGGTAAAGTTCGTTTACCAGCAGAATCAAACTTCGCGCGGAAAAAATTGTAGCTCGTGGATTTTAACGTAAATAGGCTTTCAGACACATTTGTTATGGATTTTTTAACCTAGAAAAACAAAATAAACCATGTTTAAAGCAATATCTTTAACAGCTTTTGAGATTTTCGGTTTGCATATTCAAAAACAAATTGATTCAGTAGAAAATTGCTTCAGACGTTTGAGGTTCTTTTAAATTTCAAAACATCACTGAAACCAAAAAACGTTTGCAAATACTATCTTGTTTCGTAAACACTGGAGAAAAAGGTTAACCTTGTTTTTTACTCAGGTATTCCAGGTTTACTTGCTCCTAAATACTTGAAAGGAAATATAAAAAGTTTATAGCAAGTAGATGTAGAGAGTATAAGAGAAACGGCGAGTGAAGGAGAGAGGTTGAGCCGAGCCCTGGAGAAGAAGCAAGCCATGAATAAAACAAACACGGGGTTTGAAGAATCCTTGCGAACCCCCCCTCCCTCTTTAAAAACCCACCCAGCTCTTTCTGGGCGGAATTAGGTAGTTTTCATATCCACCGCTCCTAATCTAATAGGGAGGCAGTGTTCTGCATACCTGTCACTTCAGCTATACCTGTCGGGGAGAACGTTCTCTCAAATACAGGTACTCTTACAGTTCTAGGACTCAGAACTACCAATCTTGTGTAAATATATATGTATGTACGTTAGAAATTTGAGTGAGCTGTACAAGTGACATCTGGTTGAGGTGAATGTAATTGTTAAACGGGCCAATGTTAAAGGAAAATATTCTTTTCCTCAATAACTAACAATGGCGGGACATCGGCCCTTTTAACAATTAATGTTTATCCCACTCTGATATCACTCGTGCAGTTCAAACTCTAATTTCGGAGATTTGGACTTTGGCCGTTTTTGTTCAAAGGTACAGATATTACGCTGGGGTTCAGATTTTCTATAGACAATTTATAGGGCATTAAAAGACTCTTTTCTACCTAATATGATTTTGCAACGTTTTTCAGGATGTTTAAGGAAATATGTCGAAAAAGTCTAGAACTGAAAAGTCCCTTGCCAGTTCTGAATACTGCGAAGCGCCTTCGTTAAGTGCGCTTATAAATAAATAAATAGGTTATGCAAATCTGTCACTTCAGTTTCAGCTCCAGGGAAGAACTACCTTGTGGCAAGAAGTATTTACACTTACACTTACAAATTTTGGAAAAATGTATAACGCTGGGGCTATCATTATCAACGAATAGCATCTGTTTTCAAGATATTCAAGAAAATATATAGAAAAAGTCCAAACTGCCAGGTCTCTCCAAGGTTAAAATATTTCTTTTTAAACTTCTACTCATCAAAAACTAACATCTTTGCTACGGCTAATGTGGAACATGAGAAAATGGTACAACGCCCCAGGTTTTTGAGTTCCCGTAACTACAAATCTTGTTTTCCTAAAACGTTATGGAAATCCACAAAAATGACGCTCTTCCGCTAATTTTAGTCACAGAATTATCAAGAGCTTGGTCTAATTTGTAATAATGTTAGTAGTTTAGTGCACGCTAAATTTTCATACTGTTAAAGGAGTTTGTTTAATTTTTGCATTTTTTTTTTTTAATATTTTAAGATTTTAATTTTCGAATATATGTTTTAAACAAAATTATATATTTTTGTATGACAAAAACTTATACTAATGTTAGTGTTGTTTACTGTTTCTTTTATGGAAATAAATTTGCTTAAATAAATAGCGTTATAATAATTTTAATTCTTTCTAGTGCTTTAAACATTTGTGTATTTAGGAATGAGGTTTTACGAAGCCTTAAGGTTATGATGAATATATCAAATTTATTTCATAATTCACTTGATTACAATTTTTTTTTTCTTTGGCTCTTTGAAAAGCGTAATTAATACCTAAAGGCCGCTTTTCCCCCTACTTCAAATTAATTGTATTATAACAATTTAAATCATAATTACAGAAGAGATCAACAGCGTAATTACTTAATCTTCTTAGTGCTTTGCCTGAGGAAAGCCACAAAAAAAACCCTTAAAAACTGGTGTAATATGCTTTCGTTTTATTCTAAGTGGAAAATGTTAACCTTAAAATAAAAAAGTGTTTTCAGGGAAAAAAGTGCGTGAAGTTTCTTTTAATTTACACTCTTATCATTTCATTTTTCTTTTCGTTAAAACAATATATGTTCGTTTTCAAAAGTCAGACATTCGACCACCTAACATAACTTCATTCTTGTGTTGTTTTTTTCACTTTAATGAGAAATTGTGACTGAGGAACAGCATCATCTTAGCGGGTTTTCATATGCCATATTTGAAAAACGTATGAACCGACACTTTCAGAACTCTAAGGAACGTTTTTTATTTATTTTTTTGTCTTGCCAATGCCCGCTCTTGGCAATCGGCGTCGAGCCTCCCAAGAACTACCAGGTGTAAAAAGCTGGGGATTCCGGTTCGGGACAGATAGCGATGTGGTCCCCATTCATAATACCATCGTGACAGAGCAGGCAAGTCTCGTCTTCTACCGAGTCAAAGCGGTGTAGGTGTGCCTGGAGAGGCCAGTCAACATTCGAAAATTTGCAATGGCGGTTGGTCTGTCGGTGGTTGACGGCAGGGGCCGATGTGGTAAAGTGGGGCCCATTTCTTTCCCCTGCTAGCTTCCTCACGTACTTGTTTGGTGTGAACTTTGACGGCAGCATCAATTAGGTGTTTGGCAGAGGCAAGACATGTGTCCATTTTTGGTTGACGCATTTGTGACCCCTTCTTTGCAAGATCGTCTGTTTTTTCATTGTCAGTTATACCAAAATGGCTTGGGATCCATTGAGAACTTACAGCTCAGTTCTAATGCCGATGGTGTAAGATTGCTTCTTAGGAGAGGAACACACTGAGAAAAAAAACAGCCTGCCGGCAGCCTGAAAACTGTGACTCAATGCCAGTATTTTGAAATAGGACATTTTAGTCTAAAATAGGATTCCACATATTTCAACCTAAAATAGGATTCCACTAGTTAGAGTGCCCGCACTTTATAATAGGGTGCTGGAATACTTGCAGCCTACAGAGAGATGACTTTATTATGTGGATAAAAAAGAACAAAGGTAAATTCAGAGTAATAATAATGAGACTTTATTTGGGTGTAATTTACATATACACTTCTTAACAAGTAGATATTTACAAGTAGGTAAGAGGTATACACTTTTTAACAAATATAGATATTTACAAGTATTAGGTATTAGGTACAATGTACTTATGAACAATATTGAACAAGTAGGTCTAGAAATAAAATATTTTTTTTGTTTTCATGACACTTATAGCCGTATTCATAACAGTTGATTTCAGCATCTGTTCAAACAGAAACAAAAATAAATTTTTATTAATAACAAAAGAAAAGTTGTTGTTGTTGTGTCTTTTATAATTAAAAAGAAACATAAATAGGCATTTTTGCTAGTTTAAAATGTCGCAGTAAATTCAAAGCTGCCTGGGAATCACAAAATAAATATAAAATAAGGTTATTGTCTATGGATATGATCATAAATGAAGGAACTCTAGAAACAGAATGGACACCAAAATAAAAGTCTACTAATACAATTTTGAACTAATATTCTAGCCGTATTCTAGGAACGTATACAAAAAGACTTCCATCAGTTCTCAGCTTACCAGGCTTATTGAACTCCATCTTCAGATGGTTCTATACCCGCAGCGCCATATTATATTAAGGAATACATTATTTATATTAAGGAAATATATTCTTGAAAAACAAACACAACTTTCTTCATTCTATTGTATATAACATCTGTTTTTAAATTTAATAATAAAAACAAGAGCCTGAACTCTGTTCTGGCGGTACAGTCTGCATCCAGGCATACAGGCTCTTGTTTTTATTATTAAATTTAAAAACAGATGTTATATACAATAGAATGAAGAAAGTTGTGTTTGTTTTTCAAGAATATATTCCCTTAATATAACATGGAGCTGCGGGTATAGAACCAACTGAAGATGGAGTTCAATAAGCCTGGTATGCTGAGAACTGATGGAAGTCTTTTTTTATACGTTCCTAGAATACGGCTAGAATATTAGTTCAAAATTATATTAGTAGACTTTTATTTTGGTTTCCATTCTGTTTCTAGAGTTCCTTCATTTATGATCTTATCCATAGAAAAAAAACCTTATTTTATATTTATTTTGTAATTCCCTGGCAGCTTTGAATTTACTGTGACATTTTAAACTAGAAAAAATGCCTATTTATGTTTCTTTTTAATTATATAAAACACAACAACAACAACTTTTCTTTTATTATTAATAAAAATTTCTTTTTGTTTCTTTTTGAACAGATGCTGAAATCAACTGTCTTCGGCTTTATGAATAAGGCTATAAGTGTCATGAAAACAAAAAAAAAAATAATAATACCTAATACTTGTAAATATCTATATTTGTTAAAAAGTGTACACCTCAAACCTACTTGTAAATATCTACTTGTTAAGAAGTGTGTATGTAAATTACACCCAAATAAAGTCTCATTATTATTACTCTGAATTTACCTTTGTTCTTTCTTATCCACATAATAAAGTCATCTGTCTGTAGGCTGCTAGCATCCTATATGAATGGGGTCAATGTAACCCATCCATATAGGATGCTAGCAGCCTATAGGGGTAGGATACAGGAAGCAAACATCAGGATGCTCGCAGCCTATATGGGTAGGCTGCTAGAAGCCAGTAACGGAGTGCCAGGCAATCTAAAGTCTAGGGGTACGCACTTGAAAGTAGAGTGCTGGGCACTCTATTGTTGGATGCTAGCTTTGGGTGTGAGAACTCTACTATAGGATGCAGAATTAGCATTCCAGCACTCTATTACAAAATGCGGGCACTCTAACTAGCGGAATCCTATTTTAGGCTAAAATATGTGGAATTCTATTTTAGACTAAAATGTCCTATTTCAAAATACTGGCACTCAGTCACAGTTTTCAGGCTGCCCGCAGCCTGAAAGTAGATGCGAGCAGCCTGTTTTTTTTCTCCGTGGAGGGTTTGCACAGTGAGTGGAAGAGTTTTCTCCTACTGAGATTATTGCTGCTTGGGAGTCGATGAAAAAGACAGCACGCTGGTAGTGTACTGCGGGCGTGCATTGGGCATTCCTCGGCAGCCATCTCTCCATCAACAGGACGTCTACTGTTTTTTTACTCAAGTGAAGAGATGAATAACTATATATTTTATAGCAGTTTAACTTAAGTTGGATATAGTTATATTAATTTGTCGTTTGCATAACTACATGGATTCAGTGTACTACTGAATAGGGCTTCAGTTTGTCTGCAAAAGGCATAAAGGTCGTTTCTGGGAAAATGTCAAATATATTTAAGGTTATAGGATTTTCCAAGTATTCAAGACATCGAGAGGCGAAGCCATTTAATAACAGTCTACAATTTCCTGGGATGCATCTACACCAACGCAATTGAAGTTGATTATTTTCACAATAGAACTTAGGCGATACCAAAGGAAAATGATTTGTGATTTCAGTCTATTGTCTACGATATTGAATTCATGTTTACGTATATAAAACTAAGTGTAAAGTGACTCCGTCACAGCTCGGTCCCTATTCTGTGGTTGAGAAAGGATGAAAGTAAAGTTTTGATATTGGCAATCCAATCTCGTAAAGAAAAATGTCAACACAGCTGACAATCACGTCTAACTAACTAGTCGGTGGAATAAAGATTAGAAAAAGTTATCCTTCCGGAACACACTAAAATTATGCGAAAACGTTATTGTTATAGGAGCAAAATAAACGAAACGAACATAGATGATTATTTATTGTATACTAAATAAGCTAAAGTAGAGTAAAAAGAATAATAATTATTGTTAATTAGAGAGAAAACTTTGTTACACACAAATAAAATGGGCTGCCCAATTACATTGGGTTGCTAGGTACACAGAGTGCTTATCATCCATTCGTGAATAGAGTAAATTTATAAGCTAAAGATGAAAGAAGTTCAAAATAAGAAATAGCGATTAAACAAGATGAAGCCGGAAGAAGGAGATAGTGATTGAAGAGAAAGAATTGTTGGAATTGAAAATATAGTCTAAAGTATATAAAGAAATAGTGTGAATGGATGATAAGCACTCAGTGACTATAGATGTGATTGGCGATTATTCCGAGTGTGTCCACTAAAATGGACTTAGCTAATGCTGCCAGCTGGTCTGTGTTTAGTCCTAGTCCTTTTAGGAAGATGGCCGTGCTCTTCGGTATGGTCACTCTTGATCCGAACCACAGCCCCTTTACAATATACCTTCGCTTCCCAAATTCCTCGAGGAACTTCTCTTGGTAGTATGCCGAGGATTTCGTGTATATGTTTTTCTTTTCGGCATCTTTTTTTTCTTCTTCATTGATATCATTATTTTCGAAGCGTATTGTGGGATCGAGGATATACGCTGTTTTCTCGTTTTTAGGGAACGCTATGATGTCGGCATACCATTGGAGTTCCTTCTTCGTCAACACCATACACCTCTTCGTAGCATTGAAATCCGTTCTCTGTAAGGTGGCTTATTATTTTATGATTCACGTTGTGGTGCCTCCGGGTGACGAGGAGCATGCTGTTCGGACAACTACCAAGCACATGTGCTGGTGTTTCGGTCTCCCTACCGCATTTGCGACAGAGGGTAAAATTCAAACTAGAAGAAATAAAATGTATAGTAACACCACCACTATAAAATGTTTAATAACAAATTTTAATTGTAATAGGCATTCCACCTTCCCATTTCTACGTTAAGCACATCAGCAAATTCTCTTAATGTCCTATTATGGCAAATAAACAGATGTTGTTCTGTTGATGGCCAAATTCCATTTTGTTTTATAATTACCGTACTACTTTCCTTCCGTTCTTCTATTAGTAGTCGGCAGTATTAAAGTATGAGAAAATTCTTCTTTTTTTTATATATACATGCATCTTTTATATTTTAACATTAGTAGTTCTGCTTAAATATTAGAAATTGAAAAAAAGGACAAATCACTCCATAGCGGACCCTGTAGGTAAATTAATAAATAAATACCATTTCCAGGAACACCAAGAGGAAGTGTGTATAGAAGATTTTTATAGATATTGCTCCCTAGAGGGAAAACCTCTCCGGGAACTTCTCTCCCTGCTGTTGGCTCATAAAACAACTTGCAATAAAACTCTCTGTAGAAGCTAAGTTGCCTTCAACGGTTCCATTTCTTTGTTTTACTGTTAGCAACATTTTTTGAGAAACGTAATATCTCATTGGTCATTCAAGCCTTACGCGCCAGTCAGAGATGGGCATAATTTTATTTATAAATAAAAATACGAATTTATTCGTACTTCATATATCTGTAAATACGAATATAAATAAATTCGTATTCGTAAGTATGAATACGAATTTATTTGTATTCACGTATATTAAAGAAATAAATACAAACAAAATTTCATTTGAAAATTTTCCTGCAAATACAAATAAATTCACAGAAAAAATTGTAAATAATCACAAAAAAAGTGAATATTCACAAATAATGAAGTGATTACAAAAAAATTCACATTAAAATATATAAATTCAAATTTATTCACATTATAATTTGTGAATACAAATTTATTCACATTATAATTTGTGAATACAAATTTATTCTCAATAAAAGTCTCACAAATAACTTATGAATTTATTCGAATTAATGATAAAATGCTATTAGAATTTATTTATTATTTTTTTTTTGTTTTGCCCCAAGCCCACCAGCCGCACTGCATGGACATAGTTTGCCAACTGTACCCCTGGGGGTTCAACTGAATCTAGGCGCTGATAACCAAGACATTAAGCGCCTTATAGAAAAAAAAAAAAAAAAAAAAAAAAAAAAAAAAAAAAAAAAAAAAAAAAAATCACCTTCAATAACTTTCGTAATATCATCTTATCCTTAAAACGCATAAATTCATAATTTATTTACGAATTTTATTGTGAATCAATTTTTATTCATAAATTTTAATGTGAATTTTTTTTAATCACTTGATTTTTTGTGAATATTCACATTTTTTGTGATTATTTACAATTTTTCTGTGAATTTATTTGTATTCACAGGAAAATTTGCGAATAAAATGTTATTCGTTATTTTAAATTAAATATACGTGAATACAAATAAATTCGTATTCACACTTATGAATACGAATTTATTTATATTCGTATTTACAAATATAAGAAGTACGAATAAATTCGTATTTTTATTTATAAATAAAATTATGCTTATCTCTGGCGCCAGTAGCCCACGTCTAGACAAAAGAATCCATCATGTGAACTTCAATGAATCAGTGGGTTGAGTTCAAGAACTCAGTGTGTTAACTCTGGATGGGTTGTTTCCAGAATAAAAGTTAAGCCGCACCACTTGTAAACATAAGCTGACGACTTTTCCGCTCGATACAAACATAGACGCACTGAGATAAGTGCGGTTTGTCTCGGATCGGGACTGCTTATTGGATATTCCCAGCAGTCCACCAAATCTCATGGTAGGTTCACTGTCCGTCACCTTTCACCCGAATAACACCTTATGCAAGATCGCTTTTTAGGTGTAATTAAAAACCTAGAGATTGTACTTATTTGATTGGAGCCAAAATATTGCAGGTTTTTATAAGACCAATTCGTTTTTACGTGGCAATCAACGGTTGAGTGGTCAACATAACTTCTCTCGCAATGTCCCGTGTAGATTTGCGAGGGGTTTCTTTTACTAAAGCCCTCTGTTGGTCGGGATAAACGATAGAAGGCCTACCGCCACCTTCCTTGTCTTGGACATCCAAAACTCCAAGCCTAATATTTTGGAACCAGCGCTGCACTTTACATTCATTGATTCTTCTTTAACCCCGAAGAACTTTGATGTTACTCGCTGTAAGGACAAAAATCCTGTTTTAACGTGTTCAATTTCCGAGGTCCTTGCTTCTAGAGAATGTAACCCAAACTAAACAAATATTGGAGGAAGGACCTTTGGTTACAACCCTAGATTTCAGGCTATCTTTGTTTATTTGGAAGCAAAAAATGGATATTCAAATCTGCATTATTTTTGCACCAACTCAATTGTATATATATATATATATATATATATATATATATATATATATATATATATATATATATATATAAAATAAATTAGGATCGTCCAACATTATACTACCTAATAACTATTGTATTGCATAAATTGTGGAGATCAAGATCTCCTTGGACAATTTTCGTCAGCACGTCTGAATTGTGTCGTAAGGTCGACGCAAATCTAAGGACGTTAGGTGCTAAACCTAAGCAGCTGAAATTAGTTGATATTGATTATGTTTTTAAAGAACATTCTTGAAGAAGCTTATCTTGAAGATTCCGGCGATGAGGAAAGTTATTCCCAAGGCGGAGTGGATCCGAGAGAGCTCTAGAAAGAGGAAGCGATGAATAAAACAAATCGGAGAGCCGTGGTTATTGGCATTGGGATCTTGGAGAAGATCTGATTAGAATAGCTGCATCTCTGTCGATTACAGGGAATGGCTTCTCTAGTCCTCTCCTTCTTCCCAAGATGGCTCTATCATCGGCCTATTCTATCTTCAAACTATCCTAAGCCTTTGAGAAGAATACCGAACAGTAGAAGTACAAAAGACATTTTCAGGCTTGTGGTTTTATTGCAGGACTTGTTAGGGAAGGGTCTTTTTAATCCAATGTTATGATCGGTTTATGACAGTTCACTTTTTTAACCATTAAAAACATTGGAAAATTGTATGCATTCCTCTAAAACATTTAAATAGAAACTAATGTTAATGTAGTACTTTTCCGTTCTCGTCAAACATAGAAACATCAAACACTTATGGCTTTCATTTTTCCTGATTCACACTTCCAATATTCTGTCTTCTCTTCTTCTCTTCATGAACTGCCCGATGGAGGACTGTACGCACATTGTCACACCTCTATTCGTCTTCAAATGCATTCTAGCAGAAGAAGGTACGCACCTCACCTCGCTCCTTCTCCTCATTTCATATACGAGAAATATTTCTTTTAGGTTGTACAGTTTCCTTATAAATCCATCTATTAATCCTTTTACCACATTACGAAGGAATGTATCTATCGAGGTTGCACTCATTAAGAAAGTTTTGAAAAAAGTCTTCAAATATATCTATCCTACTTACTAGAAAAAGACTTATTTATTATATATATATATATATATATGTGTGTGTGTGTGTGTGTGTGTGTGTGTGTGTGTGTGTGTGTGTGTGCGTGCGTTTGCGCGTGTGTCTGTGTCTGTTTGGTAACACGATATACGCCATAGCTTTTGTTTATTCTCTACGAACCGTGTTACACAGAATCCCCCTAGCTAAAGATATTACGAGTTCGTTATCCCGCAAAATCAGTCTGGAGTTGGTGGGGGGAGGTCTTCCCTCGACCCAAGTTCCTAATTTGCCCACATCGGCCGTAAAATGTGTTATATTACAACACATAATCTACACTGAAAAATGTCTTGAAAATATAATCTAAATGGGTCCATCTGATCTGGACCCAAATTACTAATTTCCAGTCATATTATCTGTAATATTATAACGGAACTAGGCATAATTCAGGATTATCTAAAGAGCAAGGTGTGTTTAAGATTCAAAAATTAATCGGTTCATTAGAAGTTGGGATTTACTCAGTAGGTTTGTTCAAAATGAATTCCTGCCAAGCCGGCATTGATTGTTACTTCAACTGCGCTAAACATCTGCATGCGGGTTCTTTGTTGTTTTGAATGTGGTATTTTATTATATTACAAGTGGGCGCTTTTATTATTCAAGAAGATCAGTAAACAAAAATGTGAAGTGTATGTGTATATATCAAGAAGTGCGGATTATTAAACTCAGGAAGAAAATTAATAATTAAATCAGCTGTTCATAACATATAGAAGAGCAAAACTATTTTTGGGGCTGAATGACCAGTTTTTAAGCCAAAAACAAATAAATAAACTATTGTTTTTGTTTTTTTCTTTATATAGGTTATTTTATGCAAGTTATTTATAAATTCAGTGTATTCTTCTGAGGATATCTTAGTTATGCAGTTTCTGCGTAAGGACCTTTGTTCTGTTCGTCAGGAAAACTCCCTATTGTAAAAAACATGGCTCCCTTTCACTAAATTTCTTAAGCATGAAATAAAAAAAAAACAAAAAAAAAAAAAAAAACACTTAGGTCAATATAAGCAATCCAGTATTTATCATCTGCAGGATGATCAAACAACGTACCATAAAACAATGCCAGTGACATCACGTCCTGTAGCACTGATGAAGATGTTTATGCACACAAAAACGCGAAGAAAGATATTGGTCTATCAGTATTTTTATCATTCTCAAAGCTTTTAGTATTATGTAATAGTAATATGTTCTATTATCCCAGCAAATGATTGAACTAGTTTGAAATCATAAAGTATTTCACAACCAAAATTGTCTATTTTTGAGCCATTACTACCAAATTGCTACGTGGGGTGAACCTCATAGGTGCGGTTCCTTCCTGTGGAGGAAGGAAAGTCGCTAAAAAATACATTTATGAACGGAAAGCTACATTGTTCTGCAATAAATTTGAAACAATTACATATTAGGATGTCTTAGTTTTGATTGCGTGTTTGTTTCTTATCTTAGTAAGTGTTTCACAGAAGTTTTAGGAGTTTCATATGTACATGTTTTGGAATATTTCCAGTTCAGACAAACCCTTCTAAAAATTTCTATCTTGCGACTATTTAGTAAAGATGTGATTCGTCCTATTTTACTAAGAGAAAATTAGAAAAGAAATCTCTAAACTCTAATAGATAAAAAAGTACCTACAAAATTGTTCGTTAAATAAATATATGAGAATAAAAGAATAATTTGATACTGTTCTTCCCGAGCTACAAATACAAAGGATTCTAGTAATAATTCATTCAACCCCTACGAACATACAGCACCCTCCTGTCATAGATAAAGCATCCCTTCGTCTCGTCCATTATTTCAGTAAAATATAGAATTTTTCTTTTTATAAAAAGAAATCAACCTACCATTTTAATTTTTATTCTCTTTTTTTTAGAATTTAAAACGAATGGCTTTTTAATTTCAATCTATCAAACTCATTTCTGTCAAAGTGTAATTTATTTGACGAATTAAATGAACTTCCGCGAAATCTTAGACAGCAGTAGTAGACGAATCAGAATGATACCTGACCACTTTGGAGGACATCGTACTCTTAAAACAATAATAGTCATGATTAAAAATGTTTTTAATTTTTTTTATTATCGGATGGGGAAGAAAGCATGCCTCAGTCCTTACTACCTCAGTGGTATATTTATTTTATTTTATTTCATTTACTACATTCAAACTTAAAATCATGTTTAGTTCATCACATGATGATTATTTTTTTACAACTTCTCAAGTTGGATATTCACCATGTTAATTAAGTCCTTTCAGGATTGATCTGCTGATATGTAATAGGAATTCTTGTTGAACCTTATATTTCTCTTCAAAATATAGGAATAAGAGTCTTGAAAAATATATTAGGAAGTGACTTGCATCCAGAATAAATAATATGACAAGATAACCCAATAATTCTATATGACATTTTCAAAAATTTGTGGCCAATATAATTCTGAAGATTGTTTTAAACAGAACTCTGAAAAAAAAAAAAAAAAAATGTTTTTGTAGCTCATTTTCGGTTGGGGTACTTCAAATGGTGGGTTTCAATTGAATTATATTCTATATGTTTGAAATTCATCGAACTGACATGCTAAATTTTGGTTACATTTGGAGTTAAGAAAGTATTTGACGAAAACGTTTAATAGATAGACAAGAATATTTTCGTAAATATCTCGAAAACGGTTGGGAAATCGTGGTCGAGTGGAAGTTGACCATTCGAAAGCTTACTAAATTCTCTACATACAAGATCTTGTAGCAATTCGATGGAGCCATTTCAATCGGAGAAATAAGTGCTTAAACTTCGAAAGTTTTGTTTAGTACTTTTCAACGGGGTTTTGTCTTTATTTACCTCACTTTTTGATTGGTTGTTGTTTGTTTTTAATTGAATTTATCATTAAAATTAGAATATTAATAAAATAATGCCAGTAAATGAAAAACTTTGGGAAGGCGGGGGAGTAATTTCCCTTAGGAATACTGACACTTACGGTTCTGGCGCCTTAAAATTCCTTCTATTTGAGATTTTATTATATATTTTTAAAGAAAGATCAAACCTTACCAACAACTGCTTCTATTCCTTAGTCGGGCTTTCATTATTTACAGAATGGTTGGAAGGAATTTTTTTTTATTATTTTTTTTTTTTATACGGCGCTTCGACAAATCTGGGCCATTACCGCCGACATCCCGGGCGAGGAATTTTCCCAACGAGCCGTGGGTTGAGAAAATTCCTGCCGGCGGTGGGGATCGAAGCCACCATCTCCCGCTTATGAGTCTAAGGCGCTAGCCACTAGACCACGGGAGACCCCGAGATTTTGTATTATCCTCATCATTAATATTTTTGCAGAATAGTTAGAAAAAGAAGTTATATTATCTTCTTCATGAATATTTTTACAGAATATAATGTCAAGGTATGGTTGGAATTCGGCTAAAAGAAAACGTCGGGTTTTCAGAAAAAATGGCAGTCTTCTTCAGGAATAGTTGCCCTAGGATGAGCGTTCCTTCCTGTATCACCTAGGCATTTATTGCTAAAGATCACCTCCCAAGAGCGTCGGCATGCTCGAAATATAGATTTTTCTGAAATTCTAACGTTTATGCTTAGCCGAATCCAACCATTCCTTATCACTTCTTATCACCTCAGTGGCTAACTATCTTCATCTAATTAGAAAGAGAGGTTGTATTCTCTTATTTTACAGAAATGATGAATATTCGATTAATCGATATTATCTAATATAAATAAATATGTAAATATCGATCCGGTTTATATTAGAATCGTATAAGTTTAAAGATATGAGACACCTGCATGTTTTAATGTGTATATATACATATGTATACAATATAAATATGTGTATTTATTTTAAAAAAAACAAAAAATAAGCAAATATGAATATATTTTTTAAATAATAAATAAAAATAAAAAATAGACAAGATTACCTACCGAAATTAAGGATTCCACTGCTATAATCGATGGCACTTTTTTCTAACAAAATAATAAAAAAAACGAAAATGAGTTTATGAAAAAAAATGCAGAAGAATAAACAATCATGCAGTTCTATAATAAATTAAAAATTATTACCTTCGTTCGAGGAGTCAGAATTTGGCTTGTCTTCATCCAGTGTCACTGAAGGTTCAAAATAGAATGAAATATTTTTTTTTTTTTGTAAAGAATCAAAAAAATAAAGAAAAAAAAAGAGAACTTCAACAGTTAATGTAATGAAGAATAAGACTTAATTTATTTTTCATTGTTAACTATTGTTTTTATTATATACATAAATACTGAAATTGGAAAAATAAAATAACAGCATATTAAACTATATGTAACATACCATCAGTAGTAGTTTCTGTCGCTGTACCAACGTCACAGTCTACAAAAATATACACTAAATAGGAAGAAAAAATACATAGAAAAGCTATGTTTAAAACAGAAAAAGAAATGGTACAATAATAAAATAGAATAACAACAAAAGAAATTTTGGTATGTCGGGAATCATTAATGTTTAAAAAACAATTCTTGAAGAGCTGTCACTGAATTTCGTT
Organism: Gonocerus acuteangulatus; assembly: GCA_946811695.1. Classification (NCBI taxonomy): domain Eukaryota; kingdom Metazoa; phylum Arthropoda; class Insecta; order Hemiptera; family Coreidae; genus Gonocerus; species Gonocerus acuteangulatus. Next base: position 51,620,188 of record OX328130.1, read on the forward strand.
GAACTATTATGGATTCACAATACTTACTCTAAGCGGTGTCAATAAAAAATAGAATATTTTATATTAAATAGAGAAAAAAAAACATATACCCTCCTTCGTTCTAAATACCATTAATTTTCACGATAAAGGCCGGATATCTATTTTAATTTGTCTAAAAAAACAATATTTAGTACATTGAAGAAAAATAACCCGATGAGTTCAAGAATATAATATTTAAGGTTCTAATAATTACAAATTAGGAAAATATTGGATTTATTTTAATACAATATGATTTGATCCTTTTCGAAATTTGAAAATTAATGCAGTCAATATACAACATGATAATAAGGATTCAATATTCGATTATTCTTATCTCGCCATTATTAAAGAGATTTATTGAGCAAAAAAAGTAAATTTAAATAAAAAAAAAAGAAGTAAATAACACACAACAGAAAAAAACAACATGCATATGAGGTACAAGCTAAAACAGAACTACACAACTGCAAAGTATGAAAAATACATTTCTTATTAATTTAACCACAAATAAAATCTAGATAGAATATATTAAAAAAAAAAAAAAAAAAAAAAAAAAAAAATCCATCGACTGCTGAGGTCATTGATTACGTAGTAAAATGCCACGCAAGGCTTGGGGAAAACTGAATTCAAGGATCTTGCAATTCTGAATTCAGTTCAGCAAGACTACAAAAAAATAATGTAATCATAATTTTGAGGGTATTCGATTTTAGGGTACTCGAGAGCATGAAATCAAATGATTAAAAAAAAAAGTAGTTTTTTAATACGTGATTAAAGTAGTTTTTTAATATGTCATTGATTATCACCCTTAAAAACAGCTACCTTACATGTCCTGTTACATGTCCAATGTGACAGTACATCACTCTAAGGGAGGCAATCAAATGTCTCTGAAGGTATGAAACACAGTAAGAGCATGACTTACTTACATATCCTAGGGGACGAGATCAGCTGTTTCCTCTTTATTTATTTAAATTTTAACGCCCATTATTATTAACTGAGAATTTTGGGCCGGCTTCTCAATAGGTTACCACTCTTTTCTAGCCAGGCTAGGGCTGATGCCTTTTCTTTTGTCTAAAGAAAAGCAACCACCCCTTGTGGGAATCGAACCCACGACCTTTGGCTCGGAGTGTTAAGTGCTCACGCGTTAACGCTCAAGGCCACCGGGCCTCCGTGTTTCCTCTTTAAATCGAAAGAAGAGTAACAGAAAAGTGCGCATGTATAACCAAATAATAGATGTATACAAAGCCGATTGGAAATGATAGCTACTTTACATATACAGTGTTCTGACCACATTTAAAAGTAGATTGCTCAAAATACACTCAGCAGCAGAAAAAAAAACCCGGACACTCTGATTATTGTCTATTCCGCCTGGAAGTAAATCTTGGCGTTTTTTTAATTCATAGTTAGGTTATTTAACCAAATGTTATTACTATACAAGTACTTATTATTAAACAAATATACAAATCATTAGTAACGGTTACAATAAAAAAATGAGTTTATTTTGTAGCACTTAATTATCACGTTTTGGACGCAAGATGGCTACTTAAAATACCCCTGCTATCCCGAACCTTATCTCCTCTGCTCTATTATTAGTGAAGGGATTATTTCAGTGAAGTTAGTCAGTTCCTACTATAAACTAGCTAGATTACTGGCAAAAACAGAAACGTCACTCACAATCAACAAGTGAACCTAAAAATATTCAATGCGTCCGTTTTTTTTTTCGAGTGTATTATGGCAGGGAATGCACACCAGCCGAAACCATTGGCTTACTAACGAATGGCAAGCTTTACTTGTGTAATGCAGCACTGAGAAAGTGTAACGTTAAAAATTTCCTGCAGATAATATCCATGGAAGAGTGAAAGCAAAACAATAAAAATATTACTTACTGGTAAGTGTGGTAGATATGGATGCATCAGTAGTTGAAAATGGCTGGTAGTTAAGCACAAGATCACTATCATCCACAGACTCTGAATAAAACATGCATGTAAGGCGTAAATAAACGAAAAAGAAATTTTAAATAAGAAAACTAAAACATACAAAATTTAAAAAACAGAATAACATAGCTAGAGTTAACATAATAGAAGGAATACAAACTAAATATAATACATTTAGAAAGAATGAAAGAAATTTATGAATCTGAGTTGAGACACAACAAATACTGTACGTGTATATAATACGTATATATAAATATTTATAGAACTGGGAATAAGGCGGAAGGTCAATAAAATTACGCCATACACTTTCACACTTTTTATTTCTCTTCCCTACATGTTTCGAACCTTTTTGGTGCCTCTTCAGGGGAACATACTTAAAATTTAAAATCAGCCTCAACCTGAGGAATAGAACCTTCCACTAGCAGGGCCTCGTCTAGACTGACAGCAGCCTATATGGTTATTCCCTTAAAAACATTCGTCATTAATGATTTATTGTTTGGCGCAGTGAGTTCCTTCCCAAATATGCTAAAAACATTAACTCATATTTGCGACGTTTCGAACATGTTTAGGTTCATCAGCCGCCATCTACAATGTAAAATAAAAACAAAGAATAAGGTTCATTATTCTTTGTTTTTATAAGTTAATGTTTTTAGCATATTTGGGGATGAACTCATTGCGCCAAACAATAAATCTTTAATGACAAATGTTTTTAAGGGAATAACCATATAATGTATACAATAATTAAAATAAATATAATGTATACAATAATTAAAATAAATAATGGATACAGCGGGGACGATATTCTATCCAGTTGTTTGGAATGGACTGAGCCAAACTCTTCCAATCCCTATTGGTCTATCCACTCCAGAGGACCAGCTGCTAATGGAAGAGTTCTTTTCTCTCCTTCTAAACTTTTCCACTCGCTTTCACAACTATCAACGGCAGTTTTGATGTTAAACAATTTGTTTACAATTTCAGTTAAACTGTGTAATACAATTAGGATTGAATCGAAAACTTTAACCTTAAATAAGTCTTAATTTTACAGGGACAAGTTAATATAATTGAATCGATCCGTGCAAAAAGAACTTCAGTCCATTTTTTCCAAATATGAGTTCGGAGAATATTTTCGTTAGTATGAGTGATGAATTCTTTGTATCTAAAGGTAACTTCACATGTCTTCAATCCAATACATAGTTGCCATAGAAACATAGCCATGAATTTATTATTCCATGCAGAAGGGGTTTCAGTCAAGTTTTCTCAAAACTACAGACTTTGGACTTAAGCTCTTTTTGCATGGATCAATTCAATTATAGTAACTTAATTTATTAACTCAATTATCGTTTTCTGTTAATTTTAGTGAAAATGTATTAGATATGACAAATTATTAAAATAAACTAATACAAGTCCAACTCGCAGAAACTGCGTCATCATAGATTTCGTTCTTATCCCTAGTGCCATTTGGAATACTACATTTTTTGATGATTCCTGAAAAATGTTAACACCACCTGCAATCAAATATCGATGAAGAGCGAGATTCGCGCGTCATAATGCACAGCAACAGCCAATTCTCGCTCCCACTCATCCTTTTCCGCTCATTCTAAAGATAACCCCTGTAACACACAGAAAGGAATAAGAACACGCTTCTTCCTAAATTTATCGTGTTTTACTAACAGAGTTGCAATTAAAAACTATACCGAGGTCCACAAAAATATACCGTTCAAAGGAACAATACCTTTTACTTTAGAATGTTAAGCTCATTCCCAAAAACAAGCCCATTGCCCCAACCGGCAAATGGCCGATTTAAGAGAGAAAAATTCCAATCACTCCTGGTCACTTTTGTAATCGAATGAAACACTAAAAAGAGATAAGTAGTAAACATTTGGAGGCATTTAAGATTGAATTTGGACGAGCAAAGCTTTAACCTTTGCTTTAATTTTTGCAATTTTATCAAAATCACCTCCCTCTTCACCATCCACAGTGAATTTGTTAAAAACATATTGCAAAACGCCGGCGTTTTTGTCGGACAAATTAAGTTTTGCCCGCCAAACGTGAAACAGCTCTTTTCGTGGAATCAAGTAATGTACCTAAAAATTGATGTTGTTTAAAAAGTTGGATAAGGTTGGTTACAAAATAATTATGAATCAAATCCCTTTATTACAGAGAACATGTTTTGTTTGAATTCGTACTTAATCTAGCATATTATGTACACTTCTATACTTTTAAATTTGACGCGTGCAAGGCATGTACTATTTTCTTATCTTTAATTTCTTAATTATTACATAAATAGTAAAAATAATATTAACGGGGTCTCCCGTGGTATAGTGGCAGCGCCTTGGATTCATAAGCGGGAGATGGTGGGTTCGATTCCCACCTCCGGCAGGAATTTTTTCATCTCAGGGCTCGCTGGGAAAATTCCTCGCTGCACCCTGGAGGTCGGCGCTAATGACCTTGATGTAGATGCGCCGTAAAAATAAATAAATAAATAAATAAAAAAATAATAATAATAAAAAAAATATTAACATCTACTATTTAAATCGATGCTGATGCTTGTAGATTACCTTGTAGCCCTTCACTGTCGCACAAACAACTGTTTAGAAGCTTATTAATAAACTAGACTTATTTGTTGCGAAAAATGTGGACTCTGACCTCTTTGCTTGTCAATAGTGAGCTTACTGTTTTTGAACACCAAGACACTTGTGTTTACGTTGCTAATAGTATTCATATCTAAATGTGACATTTTTTATTTTTATTTTGACTTTTGCTCTCCTAAATCGGTCATTAGCCCCACTGTGCATCGACTAATGCCTATAGGTTCGGAGTTGTCAATTTTCTTCCCTTGAAGGCGAAATATTAAGTCTCTCTTCAACGATCTCCAAATCACACAATACATAACCAATCTATAGCAAAACACGCTAAGATAACGCAGCCCTGTGAGTCGGACATTTTTTTATCATGTGTAGAAATGAAAATTTTTGTAAGGATGCTCATGTGTTGTGTCGAGTAAGACTGAATCCTTGATGGTTTTGCCAGATTCCGCCAGATACAGCTCAATATCCCTGGGAAATCCAAAGGCTCATGTCAGGGTGTGGTATTGTGATAATACGACAGGTTGGCCTGGATCCCTCCAGATGTGTCAGTATTGTAGTACAGAATACTCGTTCTATTCCCAACTCCATGCTATATTTATATTATATGGATGATTGTTTTATGGAGTAATGTTCATATTAAGAAGAAATGCAGTTATTGAGGTTGCACTGATGGAAGGTTTTTTGAAAACGTTCTTCCAATTTTCATCGATCCTACTACTAGAGACCGAAATGACCTCCCGTTAATATATATATATATATATATGTATATATATATATATATATATATATATATATATATATATATACAGTGAAACCTCTTTATAGCGGACACCATTGGGTCCATAAAAACTGCCCGTTATTGGGAGGTTTATCAAATCCACCTCTTAAAAAGCAGTGCACAACAGATTTTTATTTCTTATACAGCTGTCATTATCCACAATACCGCGACCAGTACATTAGTAACAAAATCGCTTGAGTCCATTTTCATAATGGCTTCCCGAAGAAATCCGTAGTGAGTTTTGAAATGTTTAATGATGCCGAGATCGAGGGGCAGGCAGAAAAATTTCATATTCGGTGGAAAAAACTGAATTTTAACATTTATTAGATGCATCTGTGGGTGGCATGTCTCGTCCACAAACAAAATTACACACCGTTTTCGGTGTCGCATTCTCTGATCGAAAGTTATTAGCCATTCATTTCTTATAGGCGTTGTCATCCATGCTTTATTGTTAGCTTGCCAAGATATTCTTGAAGTATTGATGTTAACGTTCTTAAAACAACGCGACGTTCTTAATGATTGACCGATTATTAACGGCTGTTCAAAATCGTCTTTGATATTTACGCACAACATAACAGTTAAACGATCTTTGCTTTGTATGTCTTCTGTGCACGTTTCCCCTTTTAGAATTATTGTCTTATTTGGTAGGGCCCGAAAAAATAAAGCCATTTCATCAAAATTAAATATATTTTTAGCTCATAGTCATGGCAAATGTAAACCTATTTGTTTTTCCAATCTTGAATTAAATCAACATTAACCTTAATTTAACTATTAATTTTCACCACAAATCATTCTAAAATCTACGCGAAGTTTGACGTCTGCGTTTTGCCGACGTCAAACTTTGCGCCCAGGTCTCTAACACAAAGCTTTAAACTATCATACACTTTTAATACTTCCTCTTTAATTTTTAGAGTTACACGCGTTCTTTTCGGAGTTCATGACTGGATACAAACTGAATAAAAACTGCTAACAAAACAAGACGTGGTTCCTGGAACAGTGGGGAAGGTTTACTCTTGACATTTTGTTTGAATTTTACTAGCAATGCCCGCCAGGGTGTGCTTCTTCTTGATATTCTGAGAATCCAATTAAATATTTTACCCTGCTGTCCGCTATTGGGAGTTGAAATCAGCTATATGGGTCAGATTTTAGGTGTCCGTTGTCCGTAAGTAGAGGGTCCGCTATTGAGAGGTGCTAATGCATTGATTTAAAGGGGTTTTCGCCGGGACCATGGATATTCTGTCTGTTCATAGAAGTGTCCGCTATTGGAAGGTGTCCATTACAGGAGGTTTCACTGTATGTATATATATATATATATATATATACATATATATATATATATATATATATATATATATATATATATATATATAGACACTCACACACATATATATCTGTCAACAATATACCCGCCTGAGTTTTTGTTTTTTTCGCCAAGAAACTTGATATACAACATTCTTCTTGCTAAGTATTTAACGAGTTCGTCAACCGCAAAAATCGCTCTAATTTTGGGGGGGAGGGGTTACTCAGGACCGAAATTACTAATTTGCCCATACCGTTCGTAAATTTTTTTTTTTTTTTTTTTTTTTTTTTTTTTTTTTTTTTTTTTTACGGCGCGTCTACGTAATTATAGCATTTTTTAGGGCGTAGGGCCCGAACAGATAAATACATATACCTCTTTGCGTTATTAAATATCAGTAATTACTTAAACTTTAAAGTGGGTTTGAATCTATATTACCGGGATAGAATCATGCAAAAATCAATAAAAGAACATAGTTCTACTTTTTTTTGTACACAAAATAGTAGGAATGTTACTTAAAATGGGTAAGCACATTTATCAGAAGGTTGATAGGGTACGCTGCATTCCTGAAATTTTCGCTTAAAATAACCAATATAAATAATTATAACTATAAAAACATGTATAGTTTTGCTATTTTATATTTGCAAAGAACAGCAGAGACCGGATACAGTGCCCATTTTCAGCACTCCTAGTGTAAAAGTAAGAACTAATGGCCGAGCAGGTTTGACGGTTTGATTCAATTTGAACATAATGAGGACTAAACCGCAACTTCTATTGAATTTAGTTTATTTTAAAATACATTTTTGCCTTTAGATATCTAAAACATATGCCAAATTTCTTTACAATACACGAGAAAGAACGGTCGGTATTAGCAAATTAGAAGTAATTTCGGTCCAGAGTAAACCACGTATCCTAATCAACCGATTTGGTTAATTATTACAACGTATTTTTCTCTTTAGATTCCCTTGACGTTAACCCGTTTTCTTTGCAATATAACAATAATTACGGGGGTCTCCCGTAGTCTAGTGGCGCTGGATTCGAAAGCGAGCGATGGGAGGTTCGATTCCCACCTCCGGCAGGAATTTTCTCATCTCAAGGCTCGCTGGGAAAATTCCTCGCTGCACCCTGGATGTCGGCGCTAATAACCTAGACGTAGACGCGCCGTACGGTATGGGCAAATTAGTAATTTCGGTCCTGAGTAACCCCTCCCCCCAAAATTAGAGCGATTTTTGCGGTTGACGAACTCGTTAAATACTTAGCAAGAAGAATGTTGTATATCAAGTTTCTTGGCGAAAAAAACAAAAACTCAGGCGGGTATATTGTTGACAGATATATATGTGTGTGAGTGTCTATATATATATATATATATATATATATATATATATATATATATATATATATATATATATATATATATATATACATACAGTGAAACCTCCTGTAACGGACACCTCCCAATAGCGGACACTTCTATGAACAGACAGAATATCCATGGTCCCGGCGAAAACCCCTTTAAATCAATGCATTAGCACCTCTCAATAGCGGACCCCGCTATAATGTTTCTATCCCGGCAATATAGATTCAAACCCACTTTAAAGTTTAAGTAATTACTGATATTTAATAACGCAAAGAGGTATATGTATTTATCTGTTCGGGCCCTACGCCCTAAAAAATGCTATAATTACGATGGCATTCGGTACAATAATATTTTGTCTAAAACGAAATATCAAGATGGTTAGCCAACTGAATACAACCACAAAAGAGACACTTCCCTTAGGTAAAATGTGAGCTAAAAAAATAAACCACAATAAATAAAATACACATATATTTTGAATTTGTTAATTACAGTAACTAATACTGGGTTCAGGAGGTGGCCATTAATGAACCCCAACCATACATTAACCTCAAAAATTACTATTTTTACCTAGATCATGCATTTGAACAAATTTTTACAGGTATTTATATTTAGAAAACAAATGCTTAACCTTGAATTGATACTGATGGCTACGCTTGTGAAACTCACTGGGATTGAGCCCATGCATAATCCTGTAAAAATGTTTTCAAATGCGTGATATAGGTAAAAATAGTAATTTTTGAGGTTAATGTATGTTTGGGGTTCATTAATGACCAACTCCTGGACCCAGTATTAGTTACTGTAATTAATAAATTCAAAATATATGTGTATTTTATTTATTTACATTTTTAGGATTTTTTTTATATTCGTGGAAGTAATTTTTTTTATTGTTTTAAGTAAATATTTACTTAATATTTATGTTAACATTTATAAAAATAAATTTTTCTCTTCAGCTTTTTGAATAAACTGAGGAAAAAAATATAATTTTCTTTTCGCAGATCCATTTTTTTTTTTTTCAAACTTTTGTTCTTAAACCGTTCAAATACTTCAATAACACAGGGTTGTGATACATGAATGGAAAGCTGGTTAAATGAGAAAGTTGTTCTGAAACCCGGAAATCTCAGATCCTGCCCATTGAGGAGTAACGCTGGAAAGAAATATCAATAAAATGTCAGGAAATTTAGAATAGCTTTCTTTTCTTTTGGTAAGATATACATACTTACATTCATTCATTTTTATGTTTACTCCCAATTAGTCTTATAGTAAATTCCCTCAGCTTTCGATTGGTTTCACTCCATTTCTAGTAGTACCAACTGGGACGGAGCTACAACGATTATTCTTTTAAAAACCACGTTTGTCTCGAAAAAACAATAAAACGACGTTTTCTCCCTTATGAGCGAGAATTCGGGAAATCGTCATAGAACATTTTTTGTTCCCCTAAGGGTCCTCTATCACCCCTCACAATATGACTAGACACTTACGGGACACCCTGTATATGCATTTTAATTACTTTTAGAGTAGACTAAGAATTTAAAATTAAATATGTTTGGATTTTTTTTATTATAATTTTTTTTGTATATATATTTAAAAAACCTTTTTTGTTTCATAAAACGGTTGAGAAATTATAGTCAGTGTAAGTCGATCATTCGAATGTATTATATAGTTTCAATAAATAAGGTTCGAATGTAAACTTCCATAGGAGCATCTTTAAGTGAAAAAACGGTACTTCATTTTTCAGATGTGTTGGATTCCTTAATTAATTCCTAACCAGGCGAAATATATAGCCAAGGCTGATACAAGTCAGACGTTTCAATAATACATATAATATAGTGAGTTAACAAATTTTGTAAAAGTATTACCCGAATTCTGGAGTAGATAATTCTCATTATGTCGTAAGGTTTGAAACCCTCATGAAAACATTTTGAAGGTTAAAATATTTCATTCGACGTCGACAACCTACTACTTTGATGGCTCTAATAAGATATTCGAATGGATGACAAGATAAAACAGGGGGCGATGTAGGTTAAATAATAAGTATTTTTTCAAATAATATAATATCGAGGCAAGAGAATGTAACACACAAACCAAGTTTTACGAAGTCCAGGCTTAAAGCATTGTAGTTTCCTTAAACCGAAGACGGGCAATGAGAAGACGGAATCGTAGGACGTAAAAGGATAGAAAATACAAGCAATCACAATTTGTCTTATATTGCTCTATATAACAAACGGATTCTCATGACATGATTCTTACAGACAGGTTATGGTTTCTACTTCAAGGAGGAAGGTTATGAGCTACAGGAAGTATATGTATATATACTAGCTGAATTACTACTCGCTTTGTTGGGGGAATAAAAAAAAAATTAGGATCTTTTATTGACAATGTTTTGACAAGCAGAAACTTTACTTCCTGGTTAGGACCACATATGTTACCCTTATGTGCCGTTTTTCTGAGCAGATACAAAAAGGAGTGTAAAAATAGTCAATATTTACCAAAGAATAGGTTAAATTAATTTTTCAGTTAACAGCCAGACGAGGAGGTACAAAAGTCTGATGTTTTACATACTGATAGGAATTAAGGTTTAAGAATCGGATTTAAAAAAAAAAAAAAAAAAATTTTATTTACTTGTACATCCGCAACAACGGTATACTTATGTTAAATTATACAATTTAAATTGCTGTTCTCCAGAGGAAATAAAGTATGTCACTTATAAAGTAATACATGTAAAAGAAATTAAAATGGTCAATGGTATGATAGGGTAAAGTGAGATAGGATTTTTAGGAAACCGATGTAACTAGATAGGCACTTATACAGTAATACATGTAAAAGAAATTAAAATGGTCAATGGTATGATAGGGTAAAGTGAGATAGGATTTTTAGGAAACCGATATAACTAGATAGGCACTTATACAGTAATACATGTAAAAGAAATTAAAATGTTCAATGGTATGATAGGGTAAAGTGAGATAGGATTTTTAGGAAACCGATGTAACTAGATAAGCACTTATACAGTAATACATGTAAAAGAAATTAAAATGGTCAATGGTATGATAGGGTAAAGTGAGATAGGATTTTTAGGAAACCGATATAACTAGATAGGCACTTATACAGTAATACATGTAAAAGAAATTAAAATGGTCAATGGTATGGTAGGGTAAAGTGAGATAGGATTTTCAGGAAACCGATATAACTAGATAGGCACTTATACAGTAATACATGTAAAAGAAATTAAAATGGTCAATGGTATGATAGGGTAAAGTGAGATAGGATTTTCAGGAAACCGATATAACTAGATAGGCACTTATACAGTAATACATGTAAAATAAATTAAAATGGTCAATGGTATGATAGGGTAAAGTGAGATAGGATTTTCAGGAAACCGATATAACTAGATAGGCCCTCAAGTTTATTGTACTCAAGCCTTCAGTACTTTGGTGATAATGAGTACATTTTGAATTGAATTAAATCCTATGATTTAAGTAAAGGATACCTATTAAAAAAGTAAGGAGGAAGCGTTGATCGTCGGGGTTTCGGTCAGTGTTCTTATTCAATAAAACACATTTTATTTGCTAAAATGTATATTTATTGCCGCCAAGGCTAGAAACATTAACATAAATACGAGTACCTATACGCTTGAAAATATAGGTATTTACCGGCAAGTACTTTCTTCTTACAGTCACCCTTGACGCTCTTTGGCCTACTGTACGCAAGGAAGCCTTGATTACTCTCTTTACGTTCTTTGAATTGATTGAGTACGTTATTGCCCTTGAAGTTGGAAGTCTTGCTGGCCACTATCATTTACATCTATATTTCCAAACCGAACGTAAGTATAATTGTCGTTACGTTTTAGATTGTATACGTAGTGTATGGTCTGATCTTAGGCTTGATCTTAAACCGGTCAAATCTCCGCGTAACGCAATTACTTACTGTTCTAAGGAAGATTTTAAGTTATTAACAAATATAGCTGTTTCTCGGCTTCATAAAAACTATCGTGATATTTATTTTGCCAGCACTCGCGATTTTTTTCAATTTTCGGATCCATATGTTCTCCAAAATAAACAGTACTATTATAAATTTTATCAAAGTCTTCATGACGAGGTTAAGGGTTATTCGAGTTTACAAATTTCGTATATTTGGCCGTGGGTTTTACCTGATATTAATTGGTGTCATCAAGTCGCGGAATGGTACACGGATTTTGTTACCCATGAGTATCGTCATAAACGTAAACAATTATATCTATTCGGTCGTACTAATATCGGGAAGACAACTTTTATAAATTTTTTACTTCGTGATATTTATCCTAACGTTTATATAGCTGGCCGCGGTACTTATTGTATGGGTGGATTTAATAGCAAAATTCATAAAGCCGTTATATTTGACGAATTCGATATAAAAAATTATGATGAGTCTTACTTGAAAGTTATTTGGGAAGGTGGTTTGTTCAAAATTTCTCAGAAATATGAAAAGGACCGTTTAGAATCTGTTAGGGTTCCTATATTTATCATTAGTAATTACCACCCTAATTGTGACGCTGCTTTGCAGGGCCGAATAATTATCATCCATGGCACCGACGCGATCGCGTACGAGGCTGAAGAATTTAAGGCGCCGCAGATCTCGCCGATTGTCAGCTTTAACCAGGAGATTTGGAAAGCTCCGAATCGCGAGGAAACGTCAGAGGAGGAGGAGGGTCAGGAGATTTAGTCGTAGAATGAGAACTCGTCGCATGATATCTTTGGCTACTAATGTTACACCAAATAATTTGGCTAGATATAGACAAAGATGGATCGCCTCAGCAGTTTTAACGTTTAGTATTGGATTTGGGGTAGACACTTCACACTTTCAATCTTTTATACAACTCAAATTACCTAGTACGTATGCTGGATTATTTTCAAATTTTTGCCAACAGTATGATCGGTGTTTATTAACTCGGCTTACCTTTAAAGCAACAAAGTTTAATGTTGTCAGGTATACTTTTATAGCTGAGAAGGATGCATCTGATAGTGACCGTAAAAAGGTTGCTGATACTTTTGGTAATATTGGTAGTATTACTAATTTAAATGAAATTTTGAAATCTGACTCTGGCATACCTACTACTGTATTATGTACCCGTGAGGATGTACATGATTATTCTATGGAATTTGTTTATAAATCTGTAGAACCAAGAGACATTGATATTGCCTCTCATTTAAAATTTGATATTAACTTAGCTAATAAAATGTCATTTAAATGTTTGAATTGTTATTCTAAATTATATCACAAGATCTACCCCAAATGTAAAAAATATATTAAAAGTGTTAAATTGTCAGATTATACTGATTTTCGAACTATGTTATCAGATATGGGCGCTGAGCGATCCTTAAATGTTATGTATCTACGCCCATTTAAAGATCAAGCACTTTATAAAGATGATAAGGTTAAGATGAATGTAATTACTGTAAATTTTGAGTTCGAGTGTAATTCTTGGTTATAATATTAGTAGGCCATCATCATGAAGAACAATTACTCTACGATAAACAAAAAAATAAGTAAATAAAAAAAAAAATACAATAAAATATACAATTTCCAAATTTCGTAAATTACCCCCCCCCCCGTTCTTTTTACTGGTTGATGATCATTGAGGTAAGCAAGCCCATTGATTTGGACAGCCTCACTTTAATTAATTTTATTAAAGTATTCTTTCATTGATTAATTTTATTAAAGAGTTCTTTAATTTTTGTATTATTATTTTTTGATATTAATATCGGAGATAGCGGTTATGATTCTGGCTTATTGTTATAAAGCGACATCGGCCCTGAAGCGACGGCCCTATAGGGCGAGGTATGCCATTAAGTGTTGTTGGAGAGGACTGGGATGTGGTCAGAGGAATTCGCTAAATGGGGGGGAGCTCCCTCTTTCATTAGGCCATCCAGGAATTCACAAATTAAACACCCTTAATTCCATACAACATCAATATAATCTCCTAGAAATGGCTATATATAGATATAAGAGAGATTTTCGTCTTCTCTATGTTTGCTTTCTTTATACAATATATATATATATATATATATATATATATATATATATATATATATATATATGTATATATATATATATGTGTATATATATATATATACATAAACGGCGCTAATAGCCAAATAGTTGATGCGCCGTTAAAAAAAAAATATATATATATATTTATATATACACCTATATATTTATGTATGCATATACAATATATATATATATATATATATATATATATATATATGTATATATATATATATATATATATATATATATATATATTCTTCTGCCACAATCACTGAACCTACTTTTTTGGCACTGTCCGGAATAATGTAGCTATTGGAGGATTAACCAAGAAAGAAATTTTGAAATTTTTCTTCAAATCTTCATCCTACCTACCTGTAGATCTTCAACGAATAGCCTTACTAAGAAATGTGCTTAGTTGTGCAGCTCCTGTGTGACGGAATTTTTACTTTCAGTAGTAGGTCTTTTATTTCGCTTACATCCTAAAAGTATCTATAGCGAATTCCATAGGTGTCTTAAGCCGCCTAGGAGGATTGTCTGGATGGGATTCGCAAGATAAAGAAATACCTTCAGGATTAGGATGGTAGGACAATTTGGTCTGGAACATTTGGAATCTGGTTTCAGCAAGGTCAAGGACAAATGTGATGTTAAGGTCATTGTGGTGTAGGGTTAGTTATAAATTTTAATATTTTATGGACGCTCATCAAATTTGTTGTACCAAATCCATCTATCTATCTTGTGTTAAGATCCTAATCTAGAATTAGGAAGATTTGAATTGAAGGGGTCGGGGCAAAATAGTGCCAAGCACCATTTTTAACAAAACTTAACTTTATCTGCTATATGTTGGATATTATGTGGGACTATCAGTTGAAATGGTTAGGGGCAACAAGATTAAGTAGCACACAGAGCTAGTAGTCATATTTTAGTAGCATTTGCATCAAAGAGTGATAGTCCCACATAATATCCAACATATAGCAGCTGCACTTAAGTTATGTTAAAAATGTTGCTAGGCACTATTTTTCCAAGACCCCTTCAATTTATACATTTGTCGTAACTTGAAGAATCTCCATTTCTTAAGTAATAACTTTGCTAATGGTTTACATTCCTTTCGTCTATATCAAATGAAATGTTACTGACGGAATCTGACGCCGGAAACACACACACGAATGAATTAGTTAAATCCTCCAAAATTGATGAAACTCCTAAATATTTAGAAGTGTTTTTTATACTTCTTTCCATCGCGGGCACATTAAAATACATTATTTCTATGTATAATATATTAAAGGAATTTTTGTGACGATTTTAAATTATTTAGTATGTAATATCTAAGCATTTCTCAATATTCAATAGACATTTGCTGTTGCTTAGTAACAATAAGGTTACTTGAACACATGTTTTCAATTAGTTACAATTCATTCAATGTTATGTTATGTTGTGTTTCAATCTGTTCTATTTTACAATAAAAATAAATGAAGTTTTAAGTAAAGAGTATTACATAGTACTCTAAAATTGTTAAAACCTAAAGATATTCAGTGGTATTTTACATACATTTATCCTACACCTAACGCTAAACAGTTCCATAATGAAACAGGATTTACACGTCAAGTCGTTCAAAGTTAAAATGCCCCCAAAAGAGTAATACTGTCCATGCATATATTACCGGTTTGAAGGAGGAGTTGAAAACCTAACCCTTATCCATCAAACTTGAGGAATAACAAAGTTAGCTTTTTCTCCAGATACAAACGTCCTGAATAAAAGAAGTCCTTTGTATCAGGATACACGAATATATCTACTAGCTTAATCGAAAATACTGGCTTTCAAAGTTTTATTACAAAAATTTATTTTGCCCTTTCTAAGACATTTTCTTTTCTTTTTATGCGAATTAAAAAATATATATTTTTGTATCTGTTTCTTTTTTACGCACGTTTTGTACTGAGTAACGAATTAGCGTGTTTCCATAAAATGCTTATAACTTGGTTGGGAAATTGCAATAAATGTAACGTATCTAAATAATTAGACTATCTCATTTGGAGAAATCGGTCCTTAAATGGAATAATTTTTAGAATACTGTCAGTTTCCTGCTGCAGTGCGTAAAATGTTGCTTCACTAATTTCATGTTACATTTATAAACGTGTTTAAATTTTTAACGAAAGAAGAAAAAGAAAATCCAAAAGAAAATTCTGAGGTCAAGCTTACTTAAAAACACTCCAAAATTATCATCACCTTAAACCATAAATAGAAGTTGTTGATCATCGGGGTTTCGGTCTTTTTTTATTCAATAAAAACTACATTGTAGTTAAAATGTATTTATTAACGCCCGTTATTATTACGTATTATTCATTAACCAGGCGTTAATAATTACATTTTAACTACAATGTAGTTTTTATTGAATAAAAAAAGACCGAAACCCCGATGATCAACACCTTCTACATCTCAACGGTTGACTACATCTTCTCAATCATCTATATATATATATATATATATATATATATATATATATATATATATATATAAATTACTTGTCGGTCTGTTTTTCTGTTTATTTATTTGTTTGTTCCTTATATAAATCTACACCGTTTGACCGATTTTGACCAAACTTGGCACACAGGTAGGTCTTGATACGAGAAATCTCCTAGGCTAGGTCAAAATAGTAAAATTTCAAAATTTGGTCAAAAGCTTTCAAAGAAAAATTGGCTACACTGAACCATTCAGACGGCCATTTTGAGTCGACAACTACTGGCCTCTGTCGGCTGTTAGATGAAGTGCTGTTGTGCTGGCCTCTGCCGGGTATCATTATGAACTAAAACAAATTCACATCGTTTGACTGATTTTCGTAAGGCCGGCCATACACGTTCCGGTATACCGGAGAGGTATACCTGCACCTCTCCAGTATACCGGAAAAGGCGAGAGCCCACACACGCTCGGGTAAACCTGCGCAGGTATACCGGATGACTCCCACACACGCTCCAGTCTACTCACCCGCGCAAGTAAAAATAATTTAATTTTGATTCCTCTCCGGTATACCTGTACAGGTCGCTACGCCTGCACAGGTATACCGGCAGGGGCTGGCACACACGCTCCGGTTTACCTGCGCAGGTCACCTGTACAGGTATACCTCTCCGGTAAATCGGAACGTGTATGGCCGGCCTAACTAGGTATCAAGTAGATCTTAATACGGAGAGAGTCATAGACAGAAATTAGGATGCTACACCTAATTTCTGTCTATGACTCACTGGGTAACAGCTAGTAAACTATAAATATTTCATTTATTTATTTCATCTCCTTATAGACATAACGCTGCGGCCTTGAGGCCATTTTCAAAAAACTAGATTCATATTAACCCCTCTTAGTCCACCATTAATATTAATATAACCACCCTATGTTAATATTTGTACATAAATAAAAAACTTATTTTACCTTAAAACCAGCAGCGTATTTATTACACACTGTATTCTACGCTGTCATCCTGGCATATTTCTCAACCACTGAACATTTAACCCTAAAATTATTATAATATATATATATTATTATTAAATTATTCCAATTCTACATAAATTACATTATTAAACCCTTAAATAGATTTTATAGGTAAAAATCCAGTCCGTAAGCACAGCCTTTTCACCATTTTCTTTAGTATCCCCACATCGGCAAGAATATTTTATGAGCTAAAATATTTATCTAAGTCAATCATAAGCATAAATAACATTTAACACAATTTGAGATTATAATAATGAACCCCAAGTCCCATAATAGATTTATATTTCCTTTCCCTTTTTTTTTGTGGTTAATATGATAAGACAATTTTTTTTTTTAAAAAACCATTCATAAACTTTTAACAAGGAAGTATGTATTTTTAAATCTCAATATATTAACTATCCATCACACTTACCTATTTATCACAATAATTATCAAATTTAATTTAAATTCTATTTCAAATTCAATAAATAAAAATTACAAAATTAATAACAAAATTAATATGTTTATAATTACAGTCAGTAATTAAGAGGCTGCTGGTTTTAAGGTAAAATAAGTTTTTAAATTATATATAAATATTGACATAGGGTTGTTGTATTAATACAAATGATGGAATAAGAAGGTTTAATGTGAAGTTAACACTTACTTTATTTTTCTTCTAGTAATTTAAAAATCGTCTAAAGGCCGAAACGTTATGTGTAAGGAGATTAAATAAATAAATTAAATGTTTATGGTTTGAGGTGATCATAATAAGGTGTTTTAATAGAAATAAGAGAGTAAGTATGTGTTTCCTGGACTACCTTAGAACACCAGTTACTGCGCATAGGGGAAAGGTGCAAAACAATATTGCCCAAAAATAGTGTTTTATTCAGAAGCCAACTATTATTAATGAAAAAAATTGCAAATTAAGGCAATTTTAAAATGAATAAGAAATAAGGCAGGCACTTTTAAGGGGGTTAAAATGTAAATAAAATAAAAACGTGAATAGTTCTGCTCATTTACATTTCTTTATTCAATTATTAATTTTTTAAATAATTTGCTTCCAGAGTTATGTACTGTACTACTTAATAAATCACATTCCGTTTTTTGATCTGACGCAGGAACAGGATACAGTCCCTCTAGTGGGAGATAGCGCTCCTTGTGGCGGCTTTGGGGACCTACGTCTGGCTGGTTAATTGTAATGAAACAGAGTTTAAAGTAAACCCCCCTTTCCGATTGACCGATTTACTTCATTTTTACAACACTTCTTTCTCATGATACCCACGAAGTATACCGATTTTCGTTACAATACAGCAGAAATTACGACCGGTATGAGTATATTAGTACTTTAGGTCCCCCCCCCTAGAAATAACCCGATTTAGTTTATTTTTACAACCCATTTTTCTCTGTTAATTACCACCACGAATACCAAGTTTCGTCGAAATGTTACAAAAATTACGGGTGGGTCGGCGCTAATGGCCAAGATGTAGATGCGCCGTAAAAAAAAAAAAAAAAAAAAAAAAAAAAAAAAAAATACGGGTGGCAGAGGCAAATAGGTGTTGTGGGTCCGGAGTAAACCCCCCTTCTAATGAACCGATTTAGTTTATATTTACAACGTATTTCTCTCCTTAGATCAACATAACGAATACCGAGTTTCGTTGAAATATAACAAAAACTACAGCTGGTATGGTCAAATTAGTGTTTTGGGTCCGGGGTAAACCCCCCCCCCCCTCCCGATGGACCGATTTTGGTGGTTAACGAACTCGTTCAATCGTTTGCTATTTGAACGCTATATACCAAGTTTCGTGAAGAAAAAACTCTGGCCGCTATCGTGTTAACAGACACACACATATATATATATATATATATATATATATATATATATATATATATAAATTTAATAATATATATATATTTAAATTATTTTCGGTGTCTACTAGGTAGGATCGATAAAGATTCGAAGAAATTTTTCAAAAATTCCGTCATGAGTACAACCTCAATAGCTACTTTTCTTCGGAGGAAAGTGCTAAAAAAACAAGACCAAAGTACCTAGTTTTTATTTTTAACTAGCCGTTACCCGGCGTGCCATGCTACACCTGCTTTTTGCATATAGACAAGCCTAAATAAATTAAAAACCAAATAAGTATTATTAAAATCTAATAACACTAATCTGTAACTGTTTCGAACCCGTGACCTCCCAACTGTGAGTCCTAGACGACTTTGACATAACCTATAGCACCTCCCGTATCAAGACATACATGTATACCAAGTTTGGTAAAAATCGGTCTAACGGTGTGGATTTTTAATAATAAAAAAAGCCCGTCACGCAGGAGCTGCATAACTAAGCACTTTCCTCAGAATTTGGGTAGTGTAGACTGCTTTCCAGAACAATTTGCTTAAAATATCCTACATAAATAAAATAAAAACATGAATAGTTCTCTTTTAATTTTGTAATGAGTAACTGATCAATTATTAATTTGCTTCCAGAGTTATGTTTACACATGGTACCTACTACACTACTTAATAAATACAAAAAACATCATATTGTCGTATTTTGATCTAATGCAGGAACAGGATACAGTCCCTCTAGATACAAAGCGCTCCTTGCGGCGGCTTTGTGAACCTACCTCTGGCGGGCTTTTCTATTAAAATATATTACAAAGTAAACCCCCGCTTTCCGATTGACCGATTCAGCGCATTTTTACAACACTTCTTTCTCGTGAGTTACCAACGACGTATACCGCGTTTCGTTTCAATACAGCATAAATTACCACCGGTATGAGTATATTAGGAATTTGGGTCCGGAGTAACCCCCCCCCCCCCCTCCTAATGAACCGATTTAGTTTATTTTTACAACACATATTTACCTGTGGATTACCACTACGAGTTTCGTCGAAATACACCAAAAATCACGGCTGGTAGTGGCGAATTGGTATTGTGGGTCCGGAGAAAATCCCCCCTCCTAATGAACCGATTTAGTTCATTTTTATATATCACTTTTCTCTCTATATTACCACTACGAATACCAAGTTTCGTTGAAATATAACAAATATTACGGCTGACATGGTCAAATTAGTGTTTTGGGTTCGGGGTAAACCCCCCCTTCCGGTGGACCGACTTTGGTGGTTAACGAACTCGTTCAATCGTTTGCTAATTGAATGCTATATACCAAGTTTCGTGACGAAAAAACAAAAACTCTGGCCGCTATCGTGGTAACAGACATATATATATATATATATATATATATATATATATATATATATATATATATATATATAAATTTTAACGGGGGTCATTTTCGGTGTCTACTAGGTAGGATCGATAAAGATTTGAAGAAATTTTTCAAAAATTCCGTCTTGAGTCCAACCTCAATAGCTAATTTCCTTCGGAGGAAAGTGCTAAAAATATACAGAAAACAGCTGGTAGACGTTTTTGGCCTGGCCTATGACAATCCCCTGATCAAGACCAACCTGTGTGCCCAGTTTGACCACAATCTGTGAAATGGTGTGGATTTGTATAAAGAACAAACGTACAGACAGACATCTGGTAGAGGTTTTTGACCTTGCTTACGACACTCTCCAGATTAGGATCTACCTGTGTACCGAGTTTAGTCAAAATCGGGCGAACGGCGAGGATTTGTATAAGGGACAAACATACAGACAGACAGCTGGTAGAAGTTTTTGACTTAGCCTACGACACTTCCCGGATTAAGATCTACATGTGTACCGAGTTTAGTCAAAATCGGACGAACGGTGTGGATTTGTATAAGGGACAAACATACAGACAGACAGCTATAAGACGTTTTTGACTTAGCCTACGACACTCCCAGATTAAGATCTACATGTGTACCGAGTTTGGTCAAAATCGGACGAACGGTGTGGATTTGTATAAGGGACAAACATACAGACAGACAGCTATAAGACGTTTTTGACTTAGCCGACGACAATCCCCAGATTAAGATCTACGTGTGTACCGAGTATAGTCAAAATCGGTCGAACAGTGTGGATTTTTATAGGGAACAAACATACAGACAGAGAGCTGGTAGACGTTTTTGACTTAGCCTACGACACTCCCAGATTAAGATCTACATGTGTACCGAGTTTAGTCAAAATCGGACGAACGGCGAGGATTTGTATAAGAGACAAACATACAGACAGACAGCTGGTAGAAGTTTTTGACTTAGCCTACGACACTTCCCGGATTAAGATCTACATGTGTACCGAGTTTAGTCAAAATCGGACGAACGGTGTGGAGACGGTACCGAGTTTGGATTTGTATAAGGCACAAACATACAGACAGACAGCTGGTAGATTTTTTTGACCTAGCCTAGGAGATTTCCCGTATCAAGACCTACCTGTGTGCCAAGTTTGATCAAAATCGGTCAAACGGTGTGGATTTGTATAAGGAACAAACAAACAGACAAACAGACAGAACACGTGATTTTTATATATATAGATATTAAATGAAGTGCTTTATTCACGCTGCGATTTAAATGTTAAATGGCAGTGCAAATAAAACTCTCATTTAATATTAGAATAAAAACAATTTTTTTTTTTTTTTTTTTTTTTTTTTTTTTTTTTTTTTTTTACATTAAAGATAATTAGCTTCTGAATAAAACTATATTTTCCTTTCCAGTACCTGGTGTTCCAATGTATGTCCAGGAAACACATGCTTACCCTTTTATCTACCCAAGAGGTAGATTATAGCAAAATTTCAGGGTGCATAAAACACTTCATGAAACGTGCGGTTACTGGCTCTCGGACTATAATAAAACATTTACCGTTTGTATTCTAACCTTTCTAAATGACACTAGGGATAAGAACGGAAAAAGCGACGCAAGTTTCTGCGAGTCAGACTTTAGTTATCCATTAAAATGAAAGATAAATATAGAAAAAATACAAATCACAATTAATCCTTATGGTGATTATATAGCTAATAAAGTTTATATGAATTTATTTCATTTTATTGAATAAATGTATGGAGAATTTTGACTAATTAGTAAAGTTATGAAAGTAATGTTAACTCTTGGAGACAAACATCTACCTCAGCAAGTTCTCTCGTTCAACAAGAACTCCCGAACTGAATTATGGACTAAGTTTCTACAGAAAATAACATAACCGAGAGTAAAGGGTCATAATTTCCTATTTCCCGATACGTCAGGAGAAGGGGAAAAAGAAAAACCTTTTTCCTTCGGCAATCATCATAAAACTTTTATTGTCATACTTTATTGCTTTGTTTAAAATATTATAACTCATTTTTAGTAGTTGGAAATAAATCTGATATATATTGAGTTAGTCATTTAAATATTCCAGATGTGACATTGACGGCTCCAAGCTGAGGTGGCTATCATTTACCGGGTAAACATAAATTTAAGAATAAACGAATAGAATACTTAGATACATATCTTGAAAAAATATGTTACACACACACACACACACACACATATATACATTTTGAAATTAATAAAAGTCCGTCAAGTAGGAGCTTTATAACTAGGCCCGTTCCTCAGCAAGCTGGTTATTGTTCGCAGCAAGAAATATATATATATATATATATATATATATATATATATATATAAATATATATATATATATATATATATATATTTATATATATTATATATATTTGTATACATATATATGTATATATATATACATATATATATACCCATATACATATAGGGTGGCACACAAGTAATGTTTGTTAAGCAGCAAGGTACTTATAGAAAATTCGATCCTGAGCAACATTTCTTCGGTAAATGCTCTCCCAATAGATAGACCCAACGTGATCTCCATACCACGTGATGCACAATTAGATTCCTTGTTACAAAAATTAATTTAGAATTTAGCGGCATTATCATCAGTTAATGCTTGAAAACGTGGTTTAAAGCTCCAACGCCTCCAGGAATCATTTCCAGACCCATGTTGATAGGAACTTTTTGCTCAACACAAAATTTCCCCCTGAAGTTAAAAACTACTTTCGGCCACCCATTTGTTCGTGCAGTATTTTAGAAAAATGGGAACATTTCGTGGGGAATTTTCGTTTTGTTCCCTCGAAAGTGGCTGAATGAGTTGAAAAATTTAAAAGCTATTGCGTGATAATTTTGATTAAGTTTGGTGTTAAAAGAAAATAAATGTATAAAGAGACGAGAGCATTTTTACAATTAGCGTATGTTTTTTTAAACATCTAGGCAGAGGTATGGAAATCTTGGTAAGAGGATTGTATCCATACGAAACCTTACTGATTTTTTTATGCTTAAAATTTGTGAGTTTTGTTTTCGTTCCTTTGAATTTTTGTTGTTGCAAAATAAATTTTTCTGTAAAAGAAGATAAGTAAATGAGTAATATGTAAGCAATAACCTTTCCTTAAGAATGAGCGGAAGGCGAGAAGGCGGTTCGTTTCCTCTTAAGGTGGAAATACACATTTTGTTCATATCTCAAGGCAGGGACTGCACAGTTTGGCCTCAAGGTTTGGAACCAAACCTGATTTCGAAAGGATCTAGCACACACCGGATAAGCTAATAAACCTCAAGGCGGGGACTGCACAGTCTGGTTATAGTAGACCCACTGAATGTGATGCAAACATCCTCTTGTCCACACAAATCAGGCTTGGCCTGCACAGTCCCCGCCTAATTGGACTGTACAGTTAATCTTTTGCAGTTGTCATTCTACTTCGATGGACTGTAAAATTCAACTCGGGTCTCGAGGGTTTTCCTCGCTGTATATGGGAACAGTCAAAAGCTCGAAAATAAAATAAATAAATAATTCATTTAATCCATCCAGATTGATTTTCTATAATATATCCAAATGACACTGCCAGCAAGGGAACAAGCTGAACGAGTGGCTGCAAATGATTGCATGCGGCTGATGAGTCAAAGAGACATTCTCTGGTGTGAGAAGAGTAGCATGGAACTTCTAATAAGTAAGAATATGGTTGTAGATTTAAACTGAAAATTATTTCATAATTCCCAGCTGCGGATTTTGCACCATTAGATACTTTTGACCGTGTAAAATGTACGGTAAGTTTTGATTTGCAGAGAATCTATAAATCACTGGTGAGTTAATATTTTCTACAGAGATTTGAAATAAGAAGAAATTATAATACGTTTAGCATAAGGCTTGATCATTTCCTTTAGAATAAATCCCCAAAATAATGGAGAAATCAGAAATTTCCTCCATTTTTATTTGACCTGAGTTTATCGGCCATGAAGGTGAAATAAATACACAAACGAATCTAATCATCCAATTTGGCAGCTTTAAATTGAGTGAGATCCAATTTACCGAGGCGCAGAAAATATTGGACAAACCTCCGGGCCTTCACATGTTATTTATTCAAGTAAAATGTATTTATTCGGACTTCCCAAATATATACAAGCTTTAAAATAAATAAAATCCTAAAAAATCACCATTTTTCATTTCATCGGGGGATTTCGTAATTTTTGAGTTTGGAATAACATAATTGGAATTCAACAAAAGGGTATTTTTTTTTTTAGGGACGGATTTGAGGTTTCATCCAGCCCCTCATGGGGATGAATCTAAATATGCTGTCGATTTAATGGCGCAATCCGAAAGCTCTGAGGACAAACTTTAAAGATTCTGCATTTACGCAAATAAATAGATTTCGATTACTGTAGAAAAGATGAACCAATAAAAAAAAAAAAAAAAAAAAAAAAAAAAACTATAACAGCAATGAACAGTATAGGAGTTTTCCGAAATCTGCGAAGATACTCACTAAATAAACGTTTTAACAAGGTTATTATATTTGTTAATTTTCCTGAGTCAATATTAATACTATGTTAAGTTACCAGGATAGGTAACACAGCTTATAACAGTAAACTGGAGTTTAGCATTCTGCTTTCCGCCTAGGACTGGCTAATGGATTAATGCCATTTTCAAGCCAACACACTAACGAGGTCAATTAGAGGAGCTTTACATGGATATCCTGCATCATACCGATCCCTGTCATCAGTATTGACTCCGACGAGAATTCAAAATGAATAGATATGACCAAAATAAAATATACGAAGTTCCTAAAACGTTTTATGTCTGTTAATAAAATATTATATTCTAATCCTTCCTTACTCCAAACGTAACCAAAATGTAAACATCTTTACTTGGATGAATTTGAAACGAGCAGAAAAATATGTCAACTGAATCCCATGATTCAAAGTATCCAAACTAAAACTCTATAAACGCAAAGCCTTAAGCGCAAGGATGTTTGTTGCGCGAATTTCGCACATAAACCCGTGTTTCGGTTCGCGGATTCTGCTAGTTAACGAGTTCGATCTTTTAAATTAGACAAAGTATTTTTGTACCGAATTTCATCAATATCAGAATATATATATATATATATATATATATATATATATATATATATATATATTATACATACCACCTGTAGGTTCTGAAATGAGAAATTTTCTAGTCGGCACTTCCGGATTACGTTATGAAGTCGACCTAAAAGCGGCGTAAAAGTGATACGCCTCCTCAACCAACGTATGTTCACCCCACTCCAGGACGTAAACTAAATAGGGAACTACATGGGATCAGAAGACTCAGTTATTTCCTGAAACAAACATCTCTACGTTAGTTCTCTGCTCTTTTCCTTCCGTTAGTTCTCTCAATCTTCAGTTCAATCCTCACCTGAATGAAATTGTATTGAAATGGCTTTGCATACCAGCTTCAACTATTACAGGAGTGTAAATCATAACGATTAATATCTTAAAATGTAATGGCCAGAAATGTAATTGAAGAAGGCCAATTACCCTTATGCGCTGTTACGCTACAACAAAGGGTTGCCTTTAGGATTAAATGTGCTGAACATAAGTCACAGTACTTGGTGGTATTCATTCCTTAAAAGCCGCGTGAAGGATTAGGGTTGGAAGAATATGTTACGACTGTGCAATTAACTAATGCATCATAAAAGCCTAGTACTTAACTTCCCTTTCTGTGTTACTACATTTCTAAAATGCACATATATTAGGCCGTAAAGAATAAAAGTAAATAGGAAAAGAAAAATTATTAATTTTTAATAATTAATCTGTTCATTATATTCTCTTGTGCTCAGTTCATAGCTGCTTGATCAGCTGGAGATTTTGTCAAATCCTCGCGTTCATATCCCATAAGGTGGAGTTTTTAGAACTTTCTTAGCTTTTCTTTCGTCCTTTACGGCGGAACGTGTATAAATCACAAAACGTTAAAGATTTTGCGTTAACAGAATTCAAGATAATTTATTAAGAATACTGGGTCTCCCTATGGTCTAGTGGCTAACAACCTGGATTCTCCTACGGGAGATGGTGGGGTCAAGTTCATTCGACAGCGGTTTTTTTTTTATAAACAAATATGGGTTCATTCACACACACGATCGAATAAAACCCTTTTCATTGCGATAGGTTTTAACAACTTCCTAGAAAACTTAGATTAGGGTTTCGGGTACCAAACTCATATTAATTTTAAAAGCAGAGATTGTAGGGCTTAAGTTCTTAGGGTAATAAATCTATATTCTTTTATTAATAATTAATTAGCCCTCTACTCAAACATAGGAATTCTCGTTATGTGCTGAAAGTCAATAAAACTTCGTACACTTTCATTGCATTTATTTCCTCTGATTGATGTGTTAGGTATAAAGAAAAGTAGACGCTGAAATTGTGGAACAGAACCTTCCACTATTAGGGACACGCAGACGAAATCGTGATGGCTCTGGCGATACCAAATCACCTACTCCGGACGATGCCTTCATTACCAATCCTCACTTCCTACACATCCAATTCCTAAATACCACCAAAATCCTGATAAATCGATCCCACACCCAACAAAAAAAGCCCGACTTCTAAATACTATATATATATATATATATATATATATATATATATACATACATATATATATATATATATATATATATTTATATTTATATTTATAGGAGGCGCTGATGGTGGGCCTGTGGTCTCTGAAAGCGTGCTTGATAGAAGTGGGTCATTTGTGGTGGAGACCTGAAGTTGTTGGTGTTTCTATTTAATATATTTTAGTTATTTCTAATGTGCATCATAAACAATATTTATTAAAATCTATATGAATAAGTTATTTTTTGGAAATTATAAGTTATAATTGATCATTGTGCAATAAATTTTGTAAATAAGATAAACATATGCCTCTAATAATACTAAAATTAACTACACTAATATCATTATATAAGGCTTACTATGGGGAAACCTTGTAAGCGATAAACTAAAATATAATATATATATATATATATATACACAGAAATTTGAACCACCGTTATATTATTCATCTATGGGATCTGAATACTAAATGTTCGTGTCGGCACTTCCGGATTGCGTCATGAAGTCAGCTTGATAAGCGGGTTTCCTTCCAATAGAGGAAGGGAGGAACCTCGCTAAAAGATAAGGGCGCTAATTACTTCAGCAGTCGATGTAACATGGTATAACACACACACACAAACATATATATATATATATATATATATATATATATATATATATATATATATATATTCAAATTTAGGAAGATTTGAAGAAAATGGTCAAACGTTCGTTAATAAGAGCAACCTCAGTAGCAACATTCTTTTGGAAAGTGCTAAAGTCGATAAAAAATATACGCTTTTGGAGTTTGGTTTCGCTCTAAAATCTGTTAAATTCTAGTTATTAGTTTGTCTAGTTGATTCTGCCAACCAAACAAGCACAGGCCGAGCATATCATTAACAGCGGTGGCTGTGCATTAATTCCCACCGAGAGACAGTACTCAGCTGACGAGCTATTCAGTTGGGAGTTAGTGAGTTCTCATCTACAGCTGTTGTAGATCACGTTCAAATACATTTCTCAACTCCTACTATAGTGGCTGTGGAGAATAGTTCGCAATTAGTATATCCCGAGCCGTGTCTATTAATAACTGAAAGGAAGGCGGAAGGATTGTCTATTTCCCGTTTAGGAACCTGGCAGATTAGCATGACATTCCTTTCCAAAGTAGATGTCATAATGAAACTTGGCTTTATTGTCATCATAAACGAAGCCAACTAAGGTACAATTGGATGAGATTAAGAATACTACAAAAATTAAGTCACAAAAGTTTATATGATTTTTTTTTCTGCAATGAGTGGAAAACCTAAAAGGCCTTCGCCTTCAGGGGATTCGCCTCGTACAATTCCCCGAGTGTGTGGGACTCTCACCCACCAAAAACCCCTCATTTCTAGTATGATATGATTAAAAATCCTTCCGTTTACAAACATTTAATTAAGCAATACACGAAGATAGAAGATTAAGACAACAGGATTAAAGTTTTAATTATTGGCATTCAAAGCTGATCCATAATATATCTATAATATTTATAGTTATTTTTAGTTTACTATATGTAGTATTCACCGAAAAAAGGTACACAATGACGAAAAAAAAAGTTTTCGAGAAAAACATGTTTAAGGTTTCGCAGTGTACTACTAGTATGTACACGCCTTCAGTGGGGTGTAAGGTCTTGATATCGTTATTATGGGTGTGTGAGACGTCATTCCTTAAATGTTTATGGTCTTTGTAGTGTGGCGGTAGTTTCAGTTATCGAGTCTGTGATTGCGCTACAATGCAGCTCATTAAAGTGAACTTTTTTTCGTTCCTGGGGTTTCTATTATATCACCACTAATGTTTATGTCCATTTATATAAATTATATATCAATGTAAGGGACTGGTTAAGAAGGGCGAGAGTTAAAGGAATAGATCATAAAAGAATATTAGAGAGAGGCGGAATTCGATTTCAAAGCTATCAATTTACGAAAAGCTTACGCTTACTTCCGTAAAGATCATAAAATACATAAAACGTCACTAGAATGAGAGATACTTGAGAGGGCTAGATAGAAGTGAATACTATTGATTGGGAGAAGTGATAGAATTTGAGCGACATACCTTTGTAGCCCGCTCAGCTGGGCCAAGTACTCAGGAACCGATGCGACAGGTAGGCCCGTATAAACCCTTCTTGCTTCAATTTCAGGCCAGCGATGTGCTGCTCTCTACATCCCTTGTCGAGTTTTACGTCGTGCAGTCCACAGAAGATTCATTGACCCCACAGGTAGAATGTTGGACAATATTCACTTCTTAAATATAACCTAAGAGTCGTACCTCATGAATTGTTAAAGAGAAGCCGAAACGTTTGCTAGAAAAATAATAATTTGGGAATGGATTACACCCACTTAGATTTCAGTTACATTCTTTACAAGTCTCATTAGATCCGAACATTACACACACACACACCTAGGGGCCGTATCCGTCTGGGACACCGCCTTCCCAACAAGGGCACTATAACATAAAACATTCGTAAGATTCTGGTTTCAAACTCGGGACCTCAAGAACGTACGGTGAGAGCTTTATCACTGAGGCATACTTGCACCCAAATAGTATATAGAGGGTATATTATTATATTGAACTTATAATGTAGCGACATTGCTGCTTATCCTTTAGACCACTACACTCAACAAAGGGGCATATTGCACGTCACGCGGACCTCATTTGGCAAGAGGCGCACGTCTTACAGGGAGCGGATTTAATATCACTCTTCGTACCTTAAATCATTAGAGATTTATTGTATTATCGTTTATTTGGATGTAAAATAAACTATACAAATACAGTGTATATGTATACTTGGATGTACTAGGTAACGCAAAAAGTACTGTCGTTTTATTTTAAATCCCATGTTTACAAATTTCTAACTTTAATACCATAATGATAAATAAAGAGCAACCTTGTAGGATTAGAAGATGCTTGTTTTGGTAGTAAACTCGACTACTTTAACTTTAATCCAATTGACGTTCTGAGCTGGAAAAATGTTTTTACAATGATCTCTCTTGATACGCAAATTCGCTCAATTTTACTCTACGAGTTAAAGGTAGGCCTAAAAGCCACTGAGGCGGCTCGTAAACTGCGTCAGGTATTTAGGGAGGATGATCTCTAAGATAGGAAGGCGTAATTCTGGTTTGCAAAATTTCGTAGAGGGGATGAATCGCTCATAAAAGAACCTCGAAGTGGGAGGCCGGAAGTTGTAGATGACGACCGCCCTGACGGAAATCATTGAGTCAGATCAAACAAACTTGCTCTGAAATCGCTGGACAACTTAATGTTTCCGAGTTAACCATCAGAAATCACCTATATAGAATTGGCAAGACCAAAAATATTGATAAGTGAGTTCCCCATAAGCAGACCTACCGCAAGATCACACGGGACAAACTCTTAGCGATTGGCTGGGAAACTCTACCTCACCCACCATATTCCCCTAATTTGTCACCATCTGATTGCCATCCGTTCAGAGCTCTAGACAACAGTACGCAGGGATAATAGTTTGCGGATGTGACGACCTTGAAAAACACCTTAGAAATCTTATTTGAAATATTTCTTTTGCTTTATTTTTAGCCTATTTCGAAAAAACGACAGAACTTTTTGCGTTACCTGGAGCATATGTAATAATGTAATTGTATGTATTTATAATTGTTCTGAGAAAATCACTACAGTTGCGGATGCTCATAAATAAATAATAAACGATTAGTGAGCTTAGACCTAGTAGAGGTAACCAAAGGAAATTATACATCACGTATTATCAGGTGGGGAAATAGAGAAACTAATAGAAGACCAATAAAAAGCTCCAAGTAGCACGAGAATTATGTTTTAAGAAAAATCACAGCAGTTTTTATCAAAGCGGAAGAGCATTGGGAGAGCATCTTTATCATTCCGCATCTGTGCGGCAGCAGATAGGGTTAACTCATCCAATCTTAAGTTATGGGAATGTAGCATAAAACATTAACAAATTTTGGCTACCCAATAGCTACAAACATAAATTACTCCAAACTATGCTAAAGGAATGTAGTTATAAAAAATAAAATAAACAATATGAGAAGAGGGGATTATAATGTGCATATAAGAGAAAACAGGCTGTTTGTTGGAAGTTGGAGGATATTCTAAGCAGAGATAGAAAGTGTTACTACGTCAAACAGCTGATAAAGGAAGGACGTGGAATAGGATTAGGAAGATGGGAGAAGATCGAGCCCGATAACAGCTGATAGAAGTTCAAGGAAAGTGTTTTACATCAAGAGAGAGTATGCTTTCCTGATCCTCTCAGCCTACTTCCGGCAAGTCTTGTGCTGTCGGCGTACCTTCGGGAGTTAGGAACATCTCTTGTAGATTGTATCATCAGGTATTTGTTACGAAATTACACAATAGAGCTAGCCTTGTTCGTTTTGGTTGTTAGTGGGCGGACATAACGATTCTGTTGGGCAGGCTATTGTTCTGCTAAAGTTGATGATTACGCATTTTAGCATTGGAGCAACTTCCACATTAGAATTCTCAGTTTTCTATGCATTGTGAGTCTAAAGGCCCAATGTTATTCTAGACTAGCTGTTACTCAGGGGCCATGCTACACCTAATTTATACTAAATAGATTCTACCCGGCGCACAGTGGGGCCAAACGACATTAAGTGTTTCAAAAAAGGCTACATCCTCTAAACCTTGACCGATTTCAATGAATTTTATTTTAAATGAAAGCTAATAAAATTTAAAACAACTTTGTCTGACCAGATTTTTGTTTTCTTGTTTCCCTTGTTTATTAAATTACGTGTAAATAATTCACGTACTTTTACAATTGAACATAAAATAATATTCTATTCGTCATCAAACTTAATACCAGCACTGATATCGTTGAAATTAAACATTAAAATCCTGATATATATCATATTTATTATATTATGTAATATTAAAATTTAATAAAGATATAGAATAGAACAAAAATCATCCCACAGGGGGGGGGGCTCGAACATGGAACCATTCATTTATCGGCAACCAGAAATGAGAAACCATATTTATATTTGGACTTCACTTGTCAAACAACAGAAAATATGCCTCCGATAATAGAATGATGTTCCATTACGGTCCGTCTTGGATATTATCCCATTATACAAAAGTGTCGAGTCACTCTACTTTAACAGTTCGGGTTCACAGTTTCGAACCCGTGAACTTCGAACCGTGAGTCCTAGACGATTTTGACCTAGCCTATGACACACCCCGCATCAAGAACTACCGGTGTGCCAAGATTGTTAAAAATCGGCCAAACGCTATAAAAGGGACAAACAGCTGTACTTTATACATATAGATATAGTTTAAACTTGTCAAAGTATTAACTGTTTCCGTTCGAAGCATTCCAAATGGCAATATGAACCCAATGAAATCATGAAAAAATACAAGAATTTTGAGTCTCAGTGCACACAAACTACCAGTGGCAAACTCTAAGCGAAAACTAGTCTTTCCAATTGGCTCATTACTTTTTTTAATTGTACAATACCATATTCTAAGATGTGGTTCACATGTGATGCAAACAATTGTAAGATAATTGCATATAATTAAGTAAATATCTCTAGTTAGATGTAATTTTCTAGCAGCCTGATTGCCAGCATACATCACGAAGAGAATGTTATTGCTTTCGACATGCGACTATGATACAATATCGTGTCCCGGTGTAGTTAGTAACTATACATTTATCGAATACCCCCAGTCTTCCTAAAAACAGAAACAATATATTTAAGAAATATAAAAGATTAAGGCAAGTTTAAATAGAATACACTGACAATATTGCGTGGAACCTGCATACAATATACAGGGCGTAACAGAAACCAACCTGTAATGACTCAATCAGCGCAATATTAGCACTACAGAACACTTACAATCCATTGAAAATACTCATACTAAAACGGGTCTATCGGTCGAACAAACTGAGAAATTTGCTCAGGATTGGAGGGAGGGAGGTTCCAGCCTTACAATATAAACCTTAAGTTAAAATGCATACTTTGCTTACTAGCAGAAAATATCCCGTCAATGTTTCTATACTGTAAAAAATTATGAAAAAAATTAGAAATATATTTTTGACGATTAGGCCAAATTATAGTGAGCTAGATTTCTTTCAACTTTTCAACTCCAAAAACCAATCCAGATACATTAACATCTTAAATTTTTTGTCACGAGCATTGAAAGTAGGAAGGTATTTTTGTATAAAATAGTTTAATCAATAGAAAACTGAATAAGTACATACTTTTTTTCTTATTCGTAATTATTTATTTTTTGTTATTACAGTATTTAACGTAGCATGGTTTAAAAATCTTTAATCTAAATTAATATTAGACTAATCCACTTTTTAGAAGTCCTTTCTCATGCTATGAGAGTTATCCCTGCTAAGCATTATGAAATAAATAAATAATATCTTTAGCTAGTTTTCGAGAAAAGTAAACAATAAATGCCTCTGAAGTGGTTCGAAAAAGCACGAAATATGTTGGACGAAAAATTTAAATAAAGAATTTATAAACAGAAAAGGTATGCTACTTAATCGACCCGAAACCTTCGAAATAAACAAGAACAATATGTATATTTGAGTGAGAGAGAGTGTGTGTGTGTGTATATGTATATGTGTATATATATATATAATCATATATTAGTAATTAGTATTACTTTAATAGTAAACAGTATGTCTTATTACTTTTTTTGTACTAATTTATTATATTAATGAAAAGTTTTGGTATAAATTGACTAATTCTTATTTAGAATCTTATTGGTGGTCTAAGTCTAAAGTTGACGCCTTAAATTGCTATGTTTTCGCTAGCATACATGACAAATCAATGAAAAATCAGTAGCATTTGTTTTAATAAAAATGTTAACATAATTATTAATCTAGTAGTGATAAATACTTGATTTCACATGCTGTGTTGCAATTTGAATTTTTGACATGATGTCCTACTATTGTAGAATTTCCTACAAAATATTTAAGTATCAAGCCGCCTGCTGAAAGCAAAACACAAGGCATAAAAGCCTTCTACGACAATAAGACTTTGAATTATATAATAGCTATGAAATCTCCTAAATGCAAGAGGCCAGAAAGAATTATCCAGGAACACTCTATGCCTTCTAAATTTTTTATTAATCCCCCCCCCCCTTAGACGTCTGGAATTAACAATGAAGGGTTCTGTTACCCATTTTCTCTCTCGTTTTCTCATTAACTCCCTTTTCACGATGAGAATTCTAGAATTAGATTTTTTTCCGTTGACGTTTGTTTAGTCTTGACTAATAGCATTCATTAAATTAATTTAGTGTTTTAATTTGATTGTTAATAATTGAGAGAAGAGTGATTTTATAACACGGCATAAAGATGGCAAGATGGCAGTTATATGAGAGTGAATGTATTAATAAATTAACTCATTTTATGCAGGATTATACCTTTTTAAATTTATTTTATTTACAGAATGTTTCCACTCTCCTATGAGAAGTCCGACTCGCAGGAACTGCGTCATCTTAGCGCGGTTCCGTTCTTATCCCTAGTGTCAATTGGAAAGATTGAAATAGAAACAGTTATTATTTTCGTTTGACCTTTCGTGTAATGGTTTTATGGCCGTGAGAAAGGGGCTGGCCCCTACCTGAAAATACACCCTACAGCCTATAGCCTGCTCGGCCAGGCCGTACCACGATAAAATTAGAAATACTTATTTCACATTTCAATGCATTGAAATATATCAAAATGATTCTCATTCTCTTGTCTTCTTCTACTAGAAACTAGATTTTAGATTTAGATATATTTTAGATTTTTTTTTAGTATTTTTCTGGTATTTTATTGCTTTTTACGTTCCAATTTTCTTTTTCTAGACCGTTCATTGATTGTTACCTAATATCTTGTTTCTAAACCTAACGTTTTCCTGTATAATTTTTGATTCCTTAAATCCTTCATTTGTGGAATTAGGTTCGTCGGCTTATAAAGTTAATT
The DNA here is from genome assembly GCA_946811695.1 of Gonocerus acuteangulatus. Classification (NCBI taxonomy): domain Eukaryota; kingdom Metazoa; phylum Arthropoda; class Insecta; order Hemiptera; family Coreidae; genus Gonocerus; species Gonocerus acuteangulatus. The sequence continues at coordinate 51,655,408 of OX328130.1, forward strand.
CCTAAATACAACTCCTTGCCTGTACTGAGAAATATGTATTCTGCAATATTCCGCCATGAACTCCACAAAATCCATTGTTTACATTTTTCATCTTTACCAGCCTAGGGCAGCCATGAAAGAGTTCAACCCCCACACTAAGGGGTCGGTGGTGTGGTTTGTATAGCCCCCGTGAGCATAAATCTTGCCGCTTTACTACAAAAATGTCATAGGGCAAGGTCATAAAATCTCTAGGAAGATGGTATTTCAGAAATCCCACTCAGAGTATTATATATATATATATATATATATATATATATATATATATATATATATATATATATATATATATGTGTGTGTGTGTAGACACACACACATACTTTTAATATTTTTTAGGTCGCTTGCCGATTGTGAGTGATGTTTTTTTTTTGAGTAATCTGGCTACTGCAGAATAGGAACGGACTAAGTTCACTGAAATAACCCTTCAGTATTAATAAGGCAGAGGATATAAGGTTCGGGATAGCTATTGGTGTCGAGGCTGGGTCTTCAATACAGGACACTTCGTCGCACAAGAAGGAATTTTAAGAAGCCATCTTGCGTTAAAAACGTGCGGAAAATCAATTATTATTGAAAAGGAATTAGAGGTTGCTTTATATGAAAAACAGTCTAAAAAACAAACATTAATAACAAATTTCTTTTAAAAGCTAAAATTAATTTTTGAGTATACGTCATTATTATTCTAAACACCATCATAACGATTAATTTTCTTAGAGGGAAATAGTTATAAATTATTGTAAAATTATTTTATCAATTAAATTCTTCAAAATACATCTGCACCTTTAAATTCTAGTTTTTCTTTTCTTTTAAAAAGCTATAAACATATTATAAATACGATATACTGACCTTTTGTTAAAAAAAAAAAAAGAAAAGAAAAACGTAGTAAAGTGAAGTCAAGGTATGGTTAGGACATGGCTAAGAGAGAACGTAAGATTTTCAGAAAAATATATATTTCGAACGATTAAACGTGATCTTGGGCTGTCTTTTCACGCTAAAAAATGAATATGTACAATTACAAAAGTGAATTATCAAAACAGTAAAAAAAGGTTTTAACACGTTTTTTTTAATGTACAAATTAAGAAAATAAGAGTATTTATGGCCAAATTGAACAGTAGTTTTATACAGAACTTAGGTGAGAGTAAGTGATTTGTTTTTATTTATTTATGAGTACCTGCAAAGAAGGCGAATTCACTGAAATATAATTGTTACGTAATAAGTAACAATTATATATTGGCGTATAGATGCAAAATCGCTTCTACCCAATTTATTTGTATTTTTCAAATCTCTACCATCCCTACCTAAGTGATATTGAAAATCACCACCGTTATAATAAAGACCAGTATATTATACAAATAACAAAGGACTCGAGTAAAAAATGACAAAAATTCTTAGTAGGAAAGAAATAGTTATATTTGTAAACTAATTTTCGTAGAAGAGAAAGGGCGAGTCTGAAAAATCGAATTTTTTTTTTATTTTATTTTCTGAATCAAATAAGATGTAGGCAACACGACGCTTCGCCTTCAGTTCTCTCAAAGTTTTAAGTTAAAGTAAATAGCACCATCAGCTATAAAAAAACAATGCCCGATTTCAAGGGCAAATCCCAGGTCTGAAGCTCCTCTCCTATCATTTTGTTACCCTTAATTCATTCGTAAAAATTATAATTAAAACATTGAATTTCAATTCCATACTTTTTCAATCAGGTTTATGAATCAGCATTCCATATAGTTAACATTCGTCTTTGCTATGCTGTAGCACTTCTAGAACTTTGACTTTGATTTCCCAACTTGCGGAATTTGTGATTCACCCTTTCTCTTCCAAGGTTCTGATATATACATCCCTGTCATTTTTCACTCGAATCTTTTGTTAATTTTTTTTATTTCTTAACAAAGTTCTTCTTCCATTAATGTGACTGGTGTATCGTCGCTTTATTTGGCTTTAACGACTTTGTTGCTTTATGTTTTATTTTCACTTTATGCTAAAACTATTAGCAAAACCATTCTCCCAGTGTGAATTTGATTGTTTTAGTTCTGTGCTCGCCTTCTGAAACTACTGCCGTCTCGAATAATTCACAGACATTGTAATATAATTATCCTTGTGAGTTTTTTATGTTTTCTCTGTTTATAGTCGATTCACGTACAATGTCAAGGGTGAATTGGAGCAAAGAATAACGGACATGAATAATAAAGACTAAAAAGCGGGTATTGTGAGTTACAACCGTGGCAAAACAGCGTTTTGCTTCCCAGCGAAAACGCATCAAATATTCATTAACAACCAATCTCCATATAAAAGATTCCTATGTCAAAATAATGAAATACTTCGGTATAACGGAAAACACCCTTAGTCTGGATATGTTGACTTTAAAGGTACAATTCTAAAGTTCAGGTGTGACTTTTGGTTTAGGAAAACAAATTTCATTTCTGAAATACTGGCAGACCACGCTCTTCCAGCTGCTAACCTTCGTGGGTGTTTTTTTGTTATGTTCTGGCACATAATCCACATTAGTTTGGTAGTGAAATGTGTATGACAAAAATATTAATATTAATTCTTTCATTTTTTTTTTAAATCTAACACAGAAATTATTTAAAAAGTTAATACAATAAATAGAAAAAAAAAGTTTTCAGTAAACAGGTAGGTCTTGACCATATCTATTTACTTTTGGTCATTTTAGGTCCTTGTTTTTATTATGGTGTGGTGTCAATCCTGAAACCGTAAATGCTATCTTCATTTTCCAGCTGTTGTCCGATTTAGGACACTATTCGTGATTCATATGAAAACATAATCCTTCGATATTTTTTAATTCAGAAAAAAAAAACATAAGTTGTTCTGTGAAAAGGGATAACACAAAAAGCAAATAATAACACGGTCAGATTCCTCCCCCTCCACTGCCTTGGTTATTGATAGCATATCGTGGGGGCCTTGATAACAAGCTGCTTAGTCCTATTTTCACAACACCACTTTTCGTTACCCCAATTTTCTCCCCTACCCCAATTCTGTAAATTGGTCTTGGGTTTTGCTCCTTATCTCCGCAGATCTTTTTGTCCATAGTAAATTCGGTTATTTATGAGCTTTAGGGTCGAGAGAAGATCGGAAGATCTTCATTTATATAATTTATGGATGACACATTACTCTGCACTATATATATTGTATTATATATTAGCAATCTAAGTAATACTCATTTAAATTAATAAAAAAAAAATAGGCAAATTATTCTAGGTACATTAATTAGGTTTTATGTTTTAATTGATTTGCATTGAGCCTTCGTAGAAGGTAATTACTGCTGGTAATGACTTTCCCTTTAACAAAGTTAATGTAAATATCCATTTTTTTTTTTTTTTTTTTTTTTTTTTTTTTTTTACGGCGCAACGACAAATCTTGGACATTAGCGCCGACATCCAGGGTGCAGCCAGGAATTTTCTAAGCGAGCCCTGAGCTTTTTATTTTCTCAGCTTTTTATTCTTTCTATTTTTCCTAAATGTTGTAAAACGAATTTGTCGTTAAAATATTTATTTATTTATTATTTAATAAGCTGTAGCGGCTAGGCGATTCAACTTTTAAAAAAAATATTACATGAACATGTATAAAATAATACAAAAATGTTAAATTTGTTTCATGTAAACTTGTCTAGAGTGTGAAAAAGTTGTCGTTAAAATTAGATTGTTAAAAAGTTTTTATGTTACAAATTTTGTCGTTAAAATTAATAATTTGTACTACAGTAATTCCTGCGAACGTTGAAGAGGCAATATGAATTAGGAAACGAAAAAAAACAATATAAATGCACTTCATCAAACTTTTTAGGATACACTTAAAAGGTTCTAACTCCTAGCTCGTTTAAAATAAAAATATATGTGTTGTTTCTATGAAAGAAATATTCTGTTATGATTGTCTTACATAAAAAAGAAAATCTTACTGGGCAGTTAGAGCGGTTTCATGTTCTTGGAGAAGAAGGCTTTCGCACCGTTCGACTAACAATTTTCACAAATTAATTTTATAACTGTATATAAACTAACAAACAGGTATTAATAAATACGTTTTAATTCTGAAATAATATTAGATCATGCTAATACATTAGAAAACACAAAGATCAAGCCGGCTAATGATAAATATGTAATCAAACCCTTCCCAAGGAGGCTTATACAGGAGTATTCTGGGAAATGCAGTGCAAGAACCGTTCAAGTCCGTGAGAGGTATGGTCTTGCCACGAACTAAATGTTCGGCCTTCAACATCTCCCGTTTGATAGATGTTGAATGTTTAAGGAATCGATTTTAATCGAAAATTCCAATTCGAAAAAAATGGTGCTTGGATGGTTTTTGCATTGAATGGTTCAAATAATTTCTGCTATTTCAAGAACTTGGGAAGGTTCGGCACGTATAACCTTTCTGTTTTTCAAGCTGTTTACATTTTAGCATAAATATGCTTTAGAGATGACTAAACTGGAAAAAAACGTTACCAAAAAAGTGTCCGCTGGCATTCGCGCATGCGCGGTGCCATGTACGAAGAAGAAGACTTTATGTTATAAATTTAAGTAGCAGGTTAAAAAAAAAAAAAAATGTTTTTTCATAAAATATTAACCATATGTATTCCTAGCGTAGGTAATAAATGGAACTACTAATGGAACGCGCTAAGAATATACTAGGTAGACGGAATGAAACAAGAAAACCAGAAATTAAACGTTTTGAGCATTTCAAACTATTTTTTTTTTTTTTTTATAGTTAATGAACTTTCAATACGAAGGAACGTATTTAAATATATTTTTCTAAGCATTGCGCTAGTTTCTACTATCATAACAGTCTTGTTGGGAATTAAATTCAGCAAATTCCTAAGATAAATACTACATCTGCCACATCCCTGGAGAAATGTCCCCATCTTGGAACAAATATATTCAAAACTCTCTTAAGAATAATTGCTTTAGTTAACAAGCTTATGAGAGGGGCTATTAGTCTAGGCGACAGAAGTTGCAAAAGTCCACCGACTTAGGTCCCCTTCAAGTTTCAGCCATGACACAATTAACTTTAAACTTGAGGGTCGTGTTATTAATAATAACTTGATAACAAAACTAGAATCACTACGCAAAGAACAGTAGAATACACCCGTAATTACTAGACGGATGAAGATACAAATCACTCAGTGTAGTTTCTGTGAGAACTTAAGTCTTCAATCGCTGCCCGCCTGTGGTTCAAGAAAATTGTAAAAACAGTAAATACATATACGTTTAAATGTAAGAAGGATTAAGAAAAAAATATTAGGCCCGTAACAGACAAAATGGCCCCAGAGGTTGAACTAGGAACGGTCTGGGAACCTGAATCCAACCCACGAACGAAGACACTAGAAGATAAAATCTTTAGTGCGCTAGTTTTGAACTCAGATTTAGAAGAATTTAGTTATTACTAGGAAACGGATGTCATTGTATTCACATATTTTTTCTGATTCTTAAATCGTAATTGTTGATTTAATTCTGCACGTTTTATGTGATTTGAAAGCATATAAACAAGTTTTTATTTTACATATTTTGTCAGGACTCCACATTTTTACATAATCTGCCATAAATACATAGTTTTGCTACATGTTTTGATGTTCTTTTTTATTTTCTAATTGAAAAAATACAAAAATAAAAAAACCGGGGAACCCGTGAAAGAAAATAATGCTTTAACCATTGTGTCTAGATCACTGTGCCTTTTCTAATTGCAAGAAGCAAAGATGGCTGGCAGCCATGCATCCCCCAATTATTGGACGAAAAGCTCGGACACGTGTCGACAATTTTTTGATGCCAAATCACTAGAACAAAATTGGCATGATCGGTGACCTCACCACTGTATACTCCCCTTATGATATCAGACCGGCGTCATTTCACATTTGATATGTAAAAATGGATGTTGTTGCATTAATTTTTCAAAATAATGTTTATCTGTAGAAATATTAAACTTCTTTTTTCCCCTTTTAAAATGAGTTCCTAATTTTTATTTATGTTTTATTCTTCAATATGTTATAGAGTTTTAGTCATTTTGTTCTTTCCATTTATAAGAAAGTTCATACTAATTATTTATTATTAGCTTTCCTTTTCAATATTTTATTTTTTAATTTTATTTTACATGACCATCCGTTCCCTAGTTATTACAAAGGACATGCTTTTACAACACTAAGATTATGATATTTTTTTTTATTATTCATTTTAATTAAAACTATACCAGGAGCCAATACATCCATCTTGTTATCAGGATTATTATTGTTATCAGAAGAACGAAAATTCCTGAGGATATGAATCTTCGTGGAAACGTAATGTTAGAGCTTAGGACTTGAAAGCTATGTACGCCATATGATTCATGGTTCATTATGCCATTGGGTATGCCAGCTGTTTAATAGATAATGCAACAGGCATCATCGGGTTAAACAGTGTTTTAGCATGATCAGGTAATTTTAAGCTCTTCCATTGCGTAAGCTCCATCCTACGTAACAATTAAAAACAATAGTAAGAGACTGACTTTATATCGCAATGTATTTAAGTCCCTAAGTTGAAGTTATTTAATTGGATTAGGTACCTATGGAGGTATAAGCATTAATTGTCGATAAAACGGTTAGATATATAAATAATGGCCGCCGATAATCAACATATGTGAGTAACTGAAACATAAATATTTCTGGCAAGTGTTTTCTCTTTAACCATAGAGAACAATATAATATTGACATTTGATAATTGAAAATGTCAAGTGTTTTGTCCAATATCATACGCCCACAAACTATACTCCATTAGCATCGGGTTTAGAGAATACGTATACGTATGTATATGTAATAAGCAAATTAACTAATATCCTAACTATAAAGGCCAACTTGCTGGAACTGCGTCATCATAATGCGTTTCCGTGCTTATTTCTAGTGAGTTTTGGAAAGTTTAGAATAGAAATAAACAGTTTTTTGTTTCTTATATATATGTATGTAACGTATGTATAAATTTTGTCGAAATGTCAACATATCGAAGAAAAGGAATAGGTATATTAGGCGTCACAGAACACAAGAAACTGATTTTAGCCAACTAACACAAAACCGGAAATTACTCAATTTTACCTTCTCCCTTATTCTTAAGGAATGCTCTATAACCCAATAAAAAGAAGCATTGGACTCAATGTTTTTTACTGCAATGTAATTTTACTGAAAAAAAAAGAAAAAAAGAAGGATATACAAAAACTGCTCATGTCTGCTATTTAGAAAGAAATTGTTTCAAATTCGTATGGAAACAAAGAGTATATATCTTAGTTTGGATGAATTTCAAACACATAGCAAATATTTCAACTGAATCCAGAGATTTCAAGAACCCAATCCGGAAAAAAGTTAAAAAAATAAACTAGCACTATCCACTTTTCAATAGATAAGATAATTAATAGAACAACATTTCAAAATAAAATGAATATTTCTAAAGTTTCCGTTTTTTTTTTTTAAGATTTATTTTCATTAATCATGATGAGAGAATCTTGACTATTTTCACACTGGAAAAGGTCAAAGATATTTTCTAAACAGAATTCAAATTAGTAGTTTTCTTAGTCATCATAATTTTGCAAAATAATTCTTGGCCTGACTCTTTGAAAATCATTACCGTACTATGGGAAACCAATGATCCTGTTAAACATACAAAATAATATAATACAAGTCGGAACGAGAGTCCTATCCGTTACATGACTAAATTGATTAAGGTAGAATGTGTCTGCCCGTCTCGAGGGGGATTTGATATTCTAATTTCGGTCCTGAAATTCAAATCAGCATTGACTAAACACTTTTGCCTCGAACGTTAATCCTGAATGGTTGAAGCGAGGCGTGAAGACACACACTCGTGCTCCGTGGGCTTCGACAAATCAACCCTTGGACGGATATTTCTTGAATGTCTGATTCTATAATTTGATGGATTAGTATTGCAAAACTCGTTAATTATACCGACACAAAGTGCTGACGGGAAACGTCAAAAGTTTTTGTTTTTTTTTTCTATATTTTCAAAAATATCTTGATATTTGTTACAAAACTGTTAATACTGGTCGGTTTCTATTCGAAAGCTTAATAAATATCGTGCAAAAATGTTAGGTATAACTTTTTGAAATCCATTTTAGAATACATATATGTTTTTAATTTTAAGACGTAATACTAGCTTGTAACTTGGAAGGCTAAAAAAGTTAGCCCAAAAAGAATTAAGTTGTTGTCTATTGGGAACCAGGACATACAGGTATCCAAAGCAACGAGAAGGCAGACATGTTGGCAGGACTAGGCTCGAAAACGGCATCTATGGGCCCACTACCAGTTGTGTAAATATCAAAGGTCTGTGCTAAGGGGGCAGTAGTAGCAAGAGCCAAAAGAACGCAAAGCGAACTTTGGGAAGAACTGGAAATCGCCCAAACGAAATCCTACATAGACCTTAGGAATTTCGGCAAGAAGAAAATTTTCCTCGGTATGGCCAGAAGATAATTGACGGAGACAGTAGCAACTGTCTCGGGCCAAAACAAACATATGTATGTTATGATGATAAGGTCATCACCGGTCTGCAGATGGTGCAAAGACAAAGATGAAGGATGAGACACCTAAGTTACATTTGAATGTGTACCGTTGAAGAAGAGATGATTCCTGCATTTCGTTAGCCTTCATGAGGATGAAATCAGGAGGTCGACAAAAGTCTGGGGCAGTATCTGAGATTCATCAGGAGTTTCAAGTAAACCTGACCAGCTGCAGGACTCGTACAATGAGGGCAATGAATCAGGTAAAATCTAATCTACCTTCTAACTTTTTCCACCATATTTATGCAGTTAAATGCTTCCTTAACTAATAAAAAATGACGTCAAAACGTTTTCAAGTGGCGGAATAATTTTTAAAATTGATAAAAATTCGATTTTTTTGATCTTGTACACTAAACTTTTTCAAAACTATGTTTTTCAAATATTTTGATACGCTAGCGCCATCAATTTTCAACCGATCAACTTGGCTATTGATTTAAAATTTTTTACGTTTTTCTTTAATAGAAAACAAATAATTGGCCGCTATTTTCGAAAAAATTAAGAATTCTTAAAAATCCTAACGTACTTAGATTTTACTTTTCTCATTCAAAATCAGTTTTGTTTTTTGTTCTATATTATTGCCGCCTCCAGACTATCGAGCGTGAAAAAAAGAGTGTATCCTTTCGTCAAACATGTAGCCGCCATTTTGTTTTCGAAAAATTAACACTTAATTAACACTTTTTTTGTGTAACATTTTAACATCCCATATAAAACTTTTGACATAAACATTTTATAATATCCATTAAAGCAATATACATGCATGTTATGTATAAGTGTGTGTAAATATTTATTTATTTAGAGCACTGGACTAATAACTGGAGGACTTTAGTTCAAATCCCGAGCAAGCACTAAAGATTTTTTCTTCTAGTGTCTTCGTTCATGGGTTGAATTCGGCCTCCCTGACCGTCCCTAGACCAACCCAGCCTTTATTTAATTTAATTATGGGTACCTTGGGTGCTAATGACTCTTAACTGTCGAAGCCGGAGCATAGTGCGGACCAGACTATCTCCCCAGTGTGCCGTATAGTCATGAATCAGAGACCTCTATAGTATCTGCCCCTCAGGGCCCTCGTGGCCTGTTACGGGACTTGATTTATATATATATATATATATATATATATATATATATATATATATATATATATATGTTTGTGATATAGTCAAACTTACACTATACTGTCTGCATATTGGTTGGTTGATTCTATTTTATGTCCTAGTCAAGTCTTAGTAAAAAATGCCCAATTCGAAGTCAATGCGTCTTCCTCACATTTGTTCATGTAGTTTTATAAGTAATAATTTAATTGGTTTGTATTCCTTCAGGAGTACCTAGTCCAATGTCCTCACAACAAGGTAGCCGTAATATTGTAAACCAGCTTAAAGCCTGCCGGACTATGTTTTGTCAAATTATCTGCAGAAATTTAAATATTAATGAGAAATTACATAATTTCGGGAAAACTGACAGAGGCGGGAACTCGATTACCAAGCTGTCAGCATCCCAATCAACCAGCATCACCAAATACCAAACACGGCAAACTGAATATGCTTGCTCAAATTAAATTCCCCCATTAAAAGCACGGTCTGGGGATAAAAGAGCTTGATAACCCAATCCGATATGAAAATGGAAAATGATGGGACTGGAACTTGGTGAAGCAATGTTAGCAGCAATGTGCTCTCGAAATAATGGCCCATAATTTACAGTGAACAACGCTCCAACGAGGTTTTCAAAACCAGGATTCCACTCGGGATTTTATGTAACACAGTGTAATTTGTATTTATTACCAAGAGTGAAGGACATTGGTGTGTGTGTGTGTGTGACACTCTTGGTGTGCGTGTATACCTATGTATTAGTTTTATGTGTATATATATATATATATATATATATATATATATATATATATATATATATATAAAAATTCTAACATTTTATTTTATTTAGTGACTTAGGGCAGCATTTATTGATATATTTTTTTGTTTATTTTGGATCATAAACACCATTGTTTGGGTATTTAATAAAAATCGACTTAACAGTAATGCTCTATACAAAATATTAGATGTATAGCCATCGGGGATCAAAGCATACACGCTGCTAGGAATGCTAACACGTGACAGAGCCACATAAAGCTGACCCCCTTAGGGATTGTTAACCCATCGTTTGTAAGGCCCCTTGTGTCTGACAGGCACAAGGGAAATATCAGTGAAGTATGTTGGCATGTATCTAGATTTTAGATGCTCACTGCTGCCAACATACTTCATTGAAATTTCCCTCGGGACATATAATTTAATGGTCGTCGCGAAACATAATTGATTGGAATGAACGGAATCCGAGGAATAAAAAAATATATCATAGTTATAATTATATTATATATTTATAATTATAATAAATTAGTAATTAGAAATTTGGGTAAACCCGTCTCTTAATGAAACGATTTACTTTATTTTTACAAAATATTTTTCTCTGTAGATGATCTAAACGAATACCAAGTTTCATTGAAATATAACAAAATTTACAGCCGTTAGTGGCAAATTGGTAATTTGGGTCCGGAGTAACCCCCTGGACATTGAGAGATTTTCACTTAGGGAAACTCTATACGGTATGTACTAATTGTACATTTATATTAGGTTTAATCGAAACCAGGGTATTATTTTAGTGTTTTAAATGTCAAAATACAACCAGTCATTCTGCAGCAGTCCAATGTAAAAACTAATGAAAGACGGAGAGAAATTGCAGATACAAATATCATTAACTAGCTGTTATGCTAATGCTGCTTTATATTTATATAAATATAGTTAACATATATTCACAGAATACAAAACCACTCAGTGCCGCATCCTCTTCTTCAACAGCAATGAGGCAAATTGATCTTAACCAGCATGCAGTTTTTATATAGAAAGTACATATTCACAGAATAGAAAATCTGTTTTATTAAATAGCTAAATAATAAAACTGAACCAAATAAGTAATATTAAAATCTAATAACGCGAATAATTTATTTTATTTTAATTGTCTGCCTCTACTCATGAAGAGTCATTGGCAGGTCAATGAGTGTTAAACGCAAATAATGTTCAAGAATGGAAAAAATAAATTTTCGTACAGAGCGACTCGAACTTGGACCCTTGCAGTAATCGGAAACCGGACATGAGAAAGCGGAAGTACCAGCATATATTTTTTTTTTTTTTTTTTTTTTATTTATTTATTTTTTTTATTTATTTTTTTTTTTTTTTAGTAATACGTTTATTTAACATCTGTACATTTGGAGAGTACATTAGTTAAGTTTGCTCTCAGATAAAGATAATGATTATATACAGAAATTGAGTTGAAATACAAAATAAATAAAAAACAAATAAGCAAATAAATAAGAAATAAAATAAAAAAAAATAAAAAAAGAAAGAAAAAGTACATAAAAAACAAAACAAACAAAAACAATGAATAGGAAATAATAATCAAAATAATAACACAATAATAATAAAGATAATAACACTTTTGGAAGGAGCCAATCAAAACTGGCACTTCCTACTTTAGAATAATGTTTTGTCCCTATTCAGTTAATTGATCACGAGGCCAATGTCTGTTGAGCCTTCTAGGCGGGTTTTGTGGGTGAGTTTGGGAGGAAAGTGTTTGTGCTCTAGGATTGGGATGGAAGGGCAGTTTGGAATGAAAGGTTAGGAAGTGGGATTTTGCCAGTTCTTGAACGAAAGGGATTTTGAGGTCACTATGAAGGGTTTTATTGGAAACATAGAAAGGAGCATTAACTATTTTGCGGAGGACTTTGGATTGGAATGCCTGTATTCTCTGTATGTTAGAAGTTTTAGTTGTTCCCCAGAGTTCAAGTCCGTAAGTCCAAATAGGTCGGATTATGGTTTTGTAAACAATGAGTTTGTTGTGTATTGTCAGTTTTGATGAAGGTCCCAGTAGTCGTCGTAAGAGTCCGTATCTCCCGTTCAGTTCCTGTCTTTTCAGTCGGGTGTGTGGGTTCCAAGTGAGTCTACTGTCCAGTAATAATCCCAGGTAGCGCACCTCGTTGGATATGGGGAGTTCGTGGCTGAATATGATGACTGGAGGGCAGGTTCTCTTATTGAGGGTGAATGTGATTTGACAGCATTTCTCAGGATTCACCTTTATTTCCACTTGTTGCACCAGTGCTCGACAGATTCCAGATGTTCTTGTAGATAACAGGAAGCAGTTACGGGATCAGGAGAGGAGGAAAATATGGCTGTATCATCAGCATAGGTAGTTAAGTGGGTGCTGGGGTGGGTAGGGATGTCTGCGGTGTATAAAAGGTAGAGGAGAGGACCAAGAATACTTCCCTTTGGTACTCCGGAGGAAATGGGATAGGAACTAGACAGCGTGGAGCCAGATCTTACTTGGAAGGAGCGGTTTGATAGGTAGGATTGCAGGATTAGGAAATATGTGTGAGGAAGTATGCCCTTTAATTTGTATAGCAAACCCGGGTGCCAAACACGATCGAACGCTTAGGCGACGTCGAGAAAGGCACTCGTGCAGTAGTTTCTACTTTCAAGCGCGTGGGATATGGTGGCAACAACGCTGAAGCATTGTTGGATGGTTGAATGCTGAGGACGAAAACCAAACTGGTGGTCTGGTAAGGAATTTGGAGGGATCGTGGACAGAATTCTTTTAAGGAGAAGTTTTTCAAATATCTTCGATATAATTGGGAGCAAACTGATAGGGCGATAGGAAGATGGATTCTTGGGAGATTTCTGAGGTTTAGGTATAAGGATTATTATCGAATGTTTCCATAGATTTGGGAAGTGGGTAGTACGTAGGATTGAATTGAATATGTAGGCGAGGAAAATAATTGCTTTGTGAGGTAGATTTTTTAGGATTAGGGCTCTTATAAGGTCATAACCGGGAGATTTTCTTGGGAGGTGTCTGATAATGTATTTAACTTCTGCAGGATGGAATGCTTTAGGAGGAAGGGAGAGTGGAAGAGGGGTATTCAGGTAATCTTGTATTTCTAGGTCTTGGGAGGAGCTGGTTTCTGGATGAGGGGAAAAAGTAGATTCCAGATGGGAAGCGAATAGTTCGGCTTTATCTTCATCACTTCTAGCCCAAGTTCCGTCGCTGCGTTGAAGAGGTTGAGGAACGGAATGGAATTTTAAGATTTTACGGGTGGCTTGCCAGAGAGAGTTGTCTTCGGTGGTGAGTTATTGGAGGTAATCATTAAAGGATTCAGATCGGAATTCGGATAAGGCTTTTTTTAGGAGGCGAGTAAGTCGATTGAAGGAAGTGTGGTCGGATGGGTAACGAGACCTCTGCCAGCGAGCCCTTGCTTGGCGCTGAGCTGACAAGAGATTAAGGATGTGGTCTGGGAGTTGAGGCTTAGGGTGAAATGGCTTTTGTGAACATCAAAACAGCCTCATCCACGTCGGATGAAGTTTTCAAGGGAACATTGAGATCTATGAGTTGAGAGAGTTGATGACGAAACAACTCCCAGTTCATAGGCCCTAGTGTGAGAGTGGGATTGCTGGAGCGTGGTAGAGGAGAGGTATTCAGGACGAGTAGGATGGCTGAGTGATCGGATGAGAGTTCAAGCAGTGACTGAACCGAGTATGATATTCCTCGTAGGCCAGAAGTGATGAAGAAATCGACAAGGTCGGGAGTGCGAGAGGGATCAGTTGGCCAATATGTTGGAGAATCAGAGGAAATGGTGTCATAATTTTGGGATTGAAGGATGTCATAAAGAATTCTGCCACGAGGATTGGTAAGACGGCTTCCCCATCTTGGATGTTTCGCATTGAAATCAGCCCCTATGAGAAAGTGAGAACTAAAGGATTGGAATAGAGTGAGGAATTCAGGTTGGTAAATGGTAAAATTTGGAGAGAAATACGCCGCAGAAACAATTATATTGTAGGATGAAAGGGAAAGGGAAATTGAACTTACCTGCATGCTGTCTCTCGAGAGACTGGAGTGCGGAAAGTGAGCCAAAGAACTTTTCACCATTACTGCTGCTCCATGCCGGGAATCGGAGGGATGATCTGCCCTGTAGCACACATAGCCTGGGAATGAGAAGTAGTTTGTGGTAAGTAGGTGTGTTTCTGTAATCAGTGCGATGTCGATGTTTCTTTCTGTAAGTAGGAGTTCAAGTCGTCGTGAGATAAGTCCGTTAGCATTCCATAGGACTACGGTGAGGGAATTGGGATTAAAGGAAATCATTTAAGAAGTTTCGGAAGAATGTCGGATATTAGGGAGGTCATAAGGGAGATAAGAGGAGTTAGTAATTTTTTTTTTTTTTTTTTTTTTTTTTTTTTTTTTTTTACGGCGCATCGACATAAATCTTGGTCATTAGCGCCGACGTCCAGGGTGCAGCCAGGAACTCTCTCAGCGAGCCCTGAGATGAGAAAATTTCTGGCGCCGGTGGGGATCGAACCCACCATCTCCCGCTTATGAATCTAGCGCGCTAGCCACTAGACCACGGGAGACCCAGGAGTTAGTAATGTTTCCAACTTATTTAGGAACGAGGAAAATAGGTTGAAGGGATCTTGGGGTGTAGGAGTGGGAGGAACAGGGGGAGCATTAATAGGTTTAGAAGAGGAAACTGATGGGATATTCTTCTGGGAGGTTTGGGAAGGAGGTGTGAGGTTTTGTGCTGGGGTTGGGGTGGTTGGTGGTTTTTGTACTGGCATTGGATTGGGTTGAGGATTTACCAGCACATTCTTTTGCCTAGAGGAGAGAAGAGAGGCATACGAGACATTTGGCCTCCGAGGTGAAGTTGCTGATGTGGATGGCTGCTGAGGCTGAGTATGTGTGGCATCTTTGATGGCAGAAGCCTGTACGTTGGTCAGACGGGTTGCGCTGCACGTCCTCTGCCGTTGAGTCCTAAGAGTTCTGAGGGCCTTGTAGACATCGCATCCTTTGTAGTTAGCTGGATGATTGTCACCACAGTTGGCGCAGGTTGCAGGTGCTTCTTTAGGTTTAGCGCAGTCTTCAGACTTGTGCTGCTCGCCACATTTAACGCACTTAGGTGCGTGGTTGCAGTAGCTTTTGGTATAGTTATATTCTTGGCATTTGTGACATTGAGTTAATTCGCGTCGACGGCGGGGCTCTTCCACTGATATCTTGGTGTAGAGAAGATATTGTTCTTTAAATATTTCTCTGCTTTTTTCGGCCTTTTCCAGATCCACGAAAAAGAGAGGAAGTTGTGCTTTCGTTGTCGGGTGGCGAACATTAATTATTCTTTTAACGTTATAGCCAAGATCCTTCAAAGCATTTGCGATGTCTTCAGGAGGTGTGGTATGATGTAAATTGCGAATGACGACTCTGTATGCTTTTTCCTCTGGCAATTGATAGCAGTGATAATCGGCTTCCATCTGGTTTAAACTTTTAATAATCGCTCTGTAGGCACCGCTGTCGGTAGCACTGATCGCTATGTCATTAAATCTGGCTCTGCAAGAGAAAGATTTTTCTCCAGCAGCTTGACTGAGACGAGAGCAGAGGTTTTTGTAATTTTTAATGTTTCTGACGTAAATGTTAGGCGGCTTCTGGTCTGTTTTTGCTACTGAAAGGAGATTTTTATTAATTTGAGATGCATTTTGATTTTCATTTATTTTTGATCCTTTTTGCTGTTTGGCTTTAGGCGATAAATTAGTAGACGTTTTCTTACGAAGACGTTTACGTCTTCCCTGAGTAAAGTTTTCGCCGTCTTGAGTAGAGGTAGATTCCAAGAAAGTGTACTGTTGCTCACTGTGCATTGTCGTAGACATTTTAGAAAGAAAAAATGTAAAAAAAAAAAAAAAAAATTGTGAAAAATGTGGGATCAAACCACTGATCTTCAGCCGAGAGTCGACTACGGAGTAACTGAACCAAGGAGGCTGGCTGCCAGCTGACTGTCTATAGAGAGTGTTGCTGGGAAAAGTATCTCCCACTCTGCAGGGGCTCCTATGCACCAGGAGCGGGACTCTACAGGCAAGCCCCCCACCACTAGGCCTACTAGCAGCGAGGGCTAGATAATCTATAAATGATTGTAACTTCACTTACAGATTGTAGGTAAACTACGATGTCTGGTTGAACGATATTTCACTGAAGTGTGAACTGAAACTATGTCCATCAGTGTGCCTATTTTCGTAAGAAAATGTGACCACTGACCACCACTTTGCACTGATAAAAACGAGAGTTTTTAAGGAACGCTGTGTCTCACTCGAAAGCTATTACACGACTCACAGCATATTTAGCTTTGGACTTCACTAGTCAAACAGCTGACAATATACCACCGATGATAGAGTTATGTTTCGTTACATATCTCATTTTTCAAAAGTGACGATTTCTAACAACTCACTCTTCTGTAACTGTTCGTGCTTACAGTTTCGAGTTGGGGATCCCTAAACTGTGAGTAATAGACAATTTTCAAATAGCCTATGACACTCCCCGGTTCAAGACGTACCTGTGGGCCAAGTTTAGTCAAAATTGGTCGAACGGTTTAGATAAGAAACAAACAGACAGACAAGCATCTGGATTTTATATATGCATCAATGATTAAAATGTTAAATTGTATTTTATTTGGACTATTTAAAAATATCCTAAAAATGCGCACGAACGTTTTGATGGGCCCTATATATTATTTACATTTTTTCACTACTTAATGTAATGCTCTCAGAGGAATTAGTTTTTTTTTTGTTTATTTATTGTAGATGTTTTTAAGTTTAGCTGAAATAAAACGACCAAAATGGAAGTACGGAATCAAAGAAAATCGGCGCTTAAGACAACCTTAAGAGCTCTGAAATTACGAAGGAAGACAATGAAGATGATTCAAGTGTAAAGAAACAAGGAAAGGATAAGTAAACATTGTCAGCCGTTTATACCTTAGAGGACGAACACCTTCTCCCAATTTAGGAAAATGCTTCCATTTCAGCATTTTCCTCTCCATGCTACCCATCCTCTTTACCTTGTTGTTTTCCTTTTGTACTGTCGGCGATGAAGGAGGCCTATGCAAATTTGAAGGGGGCTTTTCTACCGTGGAATATTGTAGACTCTTGGCATGAAAGCGGAAGATTTTAAAGGACCTTTCATTTGGAAAACTTATGTAAGCGACACTTGACTATAAGAGTAGGTTTAGATACAAAGGAAATAACCACTGTTTTGAAATTGCGAATTCGTAAGATCATGGTGCAATTACTAAAAAGCATTCATTTTCATGATCAATTTTGCATTATATATTTATTTTAATCTTGACGTCCACTTAAATATGTCATAGATTGTTTGGACGGGTTTCTATAGGTTATCCATTTCTAGCCAGGATAGACCTTAGGCCATGTCTTTTTTCGAAAGAAAAGCCATTACTCCTAGTGAGAATCGAATCTGATACCTTAAACACGGAGTGCACACGTCACACTCACCGCTACCGAGCTTCCTGCACTGTGTATAAATATAAACTAATGACTATTGCATTACCATAATTCGGCATATGACATCCTCAGAACTAAACTAAATATTTGAGAAAGGTACTGAGGTTAGTATGATCTAACTACTAGATTAGTATGATCTTACTATGATCATGGGCGAAAATAATTAAGAACAATGAATAAATTTGTCATTTAATTCTGAATAATGAAATTTTTCAGAATGAAAGTATTCTCATTCGAAAGTTATTTATTCGAATGAAACAATTTTTTTTTTAATGAAATTGATTTATTTAACTGATTTCTTTTTGTTAAATACTAGAGATTTATTATAACAATCTTTTCTAATAAAAATGAGGAAGTTCATTAAACGGTTTCCTACTATTAATGAAAATTATTTATTTAAGGGGGGGCGAGGTTAGCCCAGTAGTCAGTCCAGGCAACGAACAGTTATAGATGGAAATTTTTGGAACACAATTTTTGACTTCGTAACTTTGTTTGGGCTGGATAGGAAGTGAACATATCAAAAGTCCTCGCCCCTAGCCTTTAAGCCGGGGGGGGGGGGGGGGGAGAGGGGGTTTAGAAGGTCCCATTTTTCGGGTTTTCACTTATATCTCGAAAACCCTGCGTCCTAGCGACATGACTATTCTATAACAAATGAAAGCTGATTAAATGTCCTACAAGTTCTATTCAATAAAGTTTTTCGAGATATCTTTAGTTTTCGAAATATCCGCTCTTGAAAGTCTGTCATTTTGGGGAAAAACACTTTTGCCGCATATTTTTTCCCCGTTTTGACCGGATAACTCTTTAACGATGTACCAAAATAATAAATAACGGTTTTGGGTTGTAGAGTATTGCATTCCCTTCAATAATATATATTACTTTGATATTTTATGTATTTTCCTTCAAACGTAAAAATAATTTCAGTGTTCATCGTGAAATCTGAAATGTAGCGACAGCCCAGGAAACTGAGAGTTATAGGTGGAAATGTTTAGAACACAATTTTTAACTTCATAACTTTGTTTCGTCTAGTTAGGTGGTCAACATATCAAAAGTCCTCACCCGTTGCCTTTGAGCCGGGGGGGAGGGGGGGTTTAGAAGGTCCCATTTTTCACTTATATCTCGGAAACCCTGCGTCCTAGCGACATGACCATTCTATAACAAATGAAAGCTTATTAAATTTCCTACAAGTTCTATTCAATAAAGTTTTTCGAGATATCTTTAGTTCTCAAAATATCCGCTCTAGAAAGTCTGTCATTTTGGGAAAAACCACACTTTTTTCTATTCTCGACCGGATATCTCTTCAACGATGCACCCAAAAAATAAATGTCGGTTATGGCGTTGTAGAGCATTCCATTAGCTTCAATAATATATATTACAATACTATTTTATGTATTTTCTTTCAAACGTTATATACGCACTCACTTGGTCTAAACAAAACCATTGCCAATATAATGGTCAAGATGTTATATAATTGAGTGTGAATAAGTGGTCAGAGGCCCAAAATTATATATTTCGTACTATTTATACTTCCTGTACTACCTATATTTACATAATGGTCTATACAATGACTGGAAATGGTGAGAAATTGAACGGTTCATTGGTCGACAGTTGCAAGATATCACGATGAACACTAAAACTGTTTTCACAGTTGAAGGAAAATACATAAAATAGTAAAGTTATATATATATATTACTAGCTGAATACCCGTGCTTCACCACGGCCGATAAGTATTTTTTATATTATGTTAAATTAGATATGACCAAAATTAACGCTACTACATAATTTTGTACGGCTTATTATTGCACGGACTTCAAAGTTACCCTGGAAACACCATGTGGATGTAACCGTGCTTGTTTCCGTTAGAGAAAAAAAAAAACGCTTAAAAATTTAGGTAAACAGAGACAAATACATAAAACTAACAAATTTGAAGATTTAAGCACTTATCTCTTCGATTGACATCGCCCCACCGAACATTACAACAGAATCTTATTCTAGAGAATTTAGTAAACTTTCGAATAGCCGCCTTCCACTTACTACGAGTTCCCAACCGGTTTCGAGGTATTTTAGAAAATATACTGAGATCCGAAAACTTTGTATCACCATTCATACATTTTTTTTCAATATACTTCGTTTCTAAATACCCAAACAGAAAATTAGTTTTGAGAAGTATTTCTATCAATTTTTTTGGTAAATGGCTACAGAACTCGCTTAAAAAATGGTTTCATTCGTTTTCCTACGTTAAGAAATCTTTCGCACAAATTTCGCTCCAAAAACCACGTTCCAGTAAACGGATTCAACTGGTTAATGAACTTGACCTTTTAAATGAGAAGAAAGATTTTTGTAGCAAATGTTATCAAAATCGAACCATTTTTGAGCCGATGAGGAACTTCTTAATAATTCAAACCCCCCTAAAAGTACTTAAACATTTGAATATGTATAAAAAAAAAAACCTTTCTTAGCGAGTGTTTACATTCTAAAAGGATTGTCCGTGCAAAATTTCAAATTTTTGTGTCAAGTGGTCCTGGATATAATTACCTCGGCTGGGCCATCACCGGGGCGTAAACTCTAGGAGGGACAAAATAACAGTTTATTTCTAGTAATTCAAGGACTGCCATCATAGTTGAAATTAACCTCAATTAAAAATAATACTATGAAATAGATATTGTACGGTAACAGCTGTTCTTTATCGTCCTAGCAACGCAGGCTGCCTAGGCTTGCCTTCTCTAACCAACTCAAACTTTAAACCCCCCTAAAAATGCATAAAAATACGAATATCAAAAAATCCTTTCTTAGCGAGCGCCTACGTTATATAGGGAGTGTCCATGCAAAATTTCAAAATTTTCTGTCGAGCGGTTTGGGCTGGGCGTTGATAGATGAGTGAGTGGTATTTGACAAATATATAGTAGATTGGAGCGAATGGAATGCTCTACAACCCCATAACCGACATTTATTTTTTGGGTCCATCGTTGAAGAGATATCCGGTCGAGAATAGAAAAAAAGTCCGACTCGCAGGAACTGCAGCATCTTAGCGCGGTTCCGTTCATGTCCCTAGTGCCATTTGATAAGCTTAGAAAAGAAATAAACTTATTTTTTTTATATATCTCGTGAAAATTGTCAAAATCCTCTCGAACATCTCGAATAAAAGTGATATTAAGGCGTCAGGGACACCGACAGTAGCTAACTTTTACACAGAAGCGGAAATTACAGAATCTGGCTCTCATTCTAAAGCAAAGCTCTATAAATCAATACAAAATATGCCTAATAAAGCCTTTATAGAGGATACAGAAGCATGGGCGTATATGAGGGGGGGGGGGCTGAGGGGGCTGCAGCCCCTCCCGAAATTTTGAATTGATGATAAAAACTTCTCGTAAAACCCTTAAAAATAAATTAAATAAGAACACTTAGTGCATAAAACATATTTTATATTACGTGCAATAGCGTTTTAGTTGCCTAAAACTATTCCAAGCTCTAAATATTTAGTATTCCATACCCTGGAAATGGTCTCAGCCCCCCCCCCCCCCGAAATTGTTTTTATATACGCCCATGTACAGAAGGATCAAGAAGAAGTACACAAGATTGAGTAGAATACCCTGCCTAATATAGCCTATATAGAATAATATGCCGAATAAAACGTATCTAGTAAATACACAAGGACAAATAAAAGTCTTGACGAATAACAAGTCAAAAAAAAAACTTTATTTAACAAAATAAAACAAAGTTTAGTTGCCCAACTACAATAGAATAATATACCTAATTAAGTCTACGGAGTAGACACAAATGGACCAAAAACAAGTCTTGTGGAATATTGATTTTTTTCTAATTAAATACTTTTTATCAATATTTAGTATATAACCTTTGTTGAAAATTATTGATTGCTAATTGATGAATCGGTTTACAACTAAGTAGTCTTTATGAATATTTAGTATATAACCTATTTTTGGATCTGTGTTTTTGGGGTGCTCTCCGCCTAGGCTTTGTATTTGTGTCGGCAGATACCTGGGGTATATTTACAGCTCTTGAGGATTAACTCTTAGCAGGTAAATTTCCTACGGCCCCATTGTGTTCTACGGGCATTGAACCGCCATATACGCTCATAGTATCTAACCGTTGTGAAGTTTATTTTTTGGATTTAGGACTTAATATTCATATGTAGACTAAATCATAGCAAGAAGTAATCCTCCGTCGTCGGTTCTTAACTATGTAGACTCGCTAATGTTATCCAATCTTAGATACATCGTATTTAAAATCCACAGCAAAAACACGACATTTCATCAGAATCCCCTGCTGAATAAAACTTATATAGAATAATATGCAAAATAAAGCCTATCTAGTGGATAAAAATAGAGGAAAAAAGCCGTTCGTGGTGGTAGAAAATCTTAAAAGTATTTAGCTCAGAAATCTCCGAAATATTGTCACTAATTTTACGTATCCTGTTTTATAGCCAAATAGATTTATATTCTATAATCAATAAGAAAAACCTACTAACAATAAAAAACTATGGGTAACAGATGAAAATAGGGAATACCAAGAATAATTCTAAAGAACGAAATCAACACCAGTACTGTAATCTAGATATTCATACGGCATCATCGAATTCTAACAAACAAAATATTGATTCTAATTATACGTATCCTGTTTTATTGACAAATACATTTGACTACTATAAGCAATTAAAAACACTAGGGAATATGCCAAAGAACTCAGAGTAGGAGCCTCGACAGTTTCAAGACATTTGAAGGAAATCGACAAATCCAAAGCTGACATTACTTCGCTTATTCAAAACTTTCTTTAGAACCTTTCTTGTAGAGCATTTAGTAAGCTTTCGAATGGTAACCTTTCGCTTCCCAAGATTTTCAACCGTTTTCGAGATATTAAGAAATTATACGAAGTTCCCAAAACTTTTCATTATTTCTGACAACAGAAAATTGGTCTCATTTTACCTATCCTGTTTTACACACACATACATTTTCCTTACAAATACAACATAAGAAATTAAAGAAATAAAAAGCAATAAAAAACCAAGGGAAAGAGACAAAAATTACAAAAAGAACGACAAAAACCCGTTCATAAGAACAAAACAGACGTATTTGAAGTTTTAAGCATTTATTTCTCCGATTGACATAACCTAATCAAAAATAGTTTTAGAATCATTTTTGTAGAGAATTTAGTAAGCTTTCAAATAGTTTCAATCCACTTACCACGATTTCCCAACCGTGTTCGAGATATTAATGAAAGTATACGAAGTTTCCAAAACTTTTCATATCTGTTCATAAAATATTTTATTCTAACCCTTCCTTAACTCCAAACGTAACATAACTTTCAACATATTAGTTTTAATGAAAGTAGAACATGCACATAATGTTTCATGTGAATCCCGTTATTCTAAGTACCCAAACCAAAAACGGTATTCAAAAACTATTTTTCCAATTTTCTCGACAACGGTTAAAGCTATCGCCTTGAAAATAGTTTCATTCGTTTTTCTAGCCCAAGAAGCCTATAAAACGAGTACTTACAAGCTTATGAACTCAAAAACGTAAGCGTTACGATTTTTTCTGCGCGAATTTCGCCCCAAACGCCATCTTCCAGTGGGCGGATTTTGCTGGTTAACGAACTTGACCTTTCAAATTGGACGACAGATTTTTGTACCAAATTTCATCAAAATCGGACCATTCGTCTTCTATTTAGAGAGCGAACAGACAAATATATATATATATATATATATATATATATATATATATATATATATATAAATAAATATATACATATATATATATATATATATACAAATTTGAACCACCGTTATTTTCGGTTTCTAGGGGTTCTGAAACGCAAAATTTTCTAGTCGGCACTTCCGGATTGTTTCATTGTATCAACCTTATAAGCGGGGTTCCTCCCTATGGGGGAGGGAGGAACCGCGCTAAAAGTGTGGTTTTTCCCAAAATGACAGACTTTCAAGAGTGGATATTTTGAGAACTAAAGATATCTCGAAAAACGTTTTTGAATAGAACTTGTAGGAAATTTAATCAGCTTTCATTTGTTATAGAATAGTCATGTCGCTAGGACGCAGGGTTTCCGAGATATAAGTGAAAAACCGAAAAATGGGACCTTCTAAACCCCCCCTCCCCCCCGGCTTAAAGGCTAGGGGCGAGGACTTTTAATATGTTCACCTCCTATCCAGCCCAAACAAAGTTACGAAGTCAAAAATTGTGTTCCAAAAATTTCCACCTATAGCTGTTTTTAAGCATTCGTTGCCTGGACGAGTAGAGCACTCGAATAATGAACTGGAGGACCCAGGTTCAAAACCCGAGCGTGCACTAAAGATTTTTTCTTCTAGTGTCATCGTTTGAGGGTTGGATTTAGGGTCCCAGAAACGTCCCTAGGCTCACCCACCATTGATTAATTAATGGGTACCTGCAAAGGGAAAAATCAGGCGGCCGGAGCATAGTACTAACCATACTATCTCCCTAGTGTGCCGTTTGGTCAAGAATCAGATACCTCTACAGTATCTCCCTCCGGGCCCTTGCAGACTGTTGCGGGACTGATTTTTTTTTCTTTTTAATTTATTTATTTAAGTGATATTGTTCACTGAACTAAAAGGATCTGAGTTTGTTGTTCCAAGAACCACATTATTTTAAATATATAAACAAAAATGAATGAAGAATGAAAAATAATTAATTATTCATTAAATAAAATAGAATCAGTCAATGAATAACTGAATAAATTTTTATTCAAAAAACATTTATTGAATACTCATCCAACAATTTTATTCATTGAATAAAAAATAAATCAGTGGATGAATAATATATTAATAAATTCTTATTCAATAAAAAATTATTTGAATGATTATTAAATAAAAAAATGATTGAATATTGCCCTACTCTGGTATAATTTTGCCGTGAGTGTTTACTGTTTCGAATATCAGATATGAACGAGTAATAAGCATTAAATAAAATATATTATATTTGTATCGGTGCCTTAGGCGGGCTAGAAAAGGCTGGTAGATGACTGGTCACCAAAATCTGTGTTAGATATAAGTAGACGTTAATCTTCAAATAAAAAAATATAATAATATCTGCCTAATGTCTGACCGCAAATAAACGAACACGAGTTTTTTTCTGCTGTTGTGGTGCTGCCCTCTGAACTACATCTAGACAGATATAAACAAATTCACACCGTTTGACCGGTTTTGACGTAACTGGGTATACAGGTAGATTTTTATACGGGGAGAGTCAAAGGCAGAAAGTAGGTGTAGCATTTCATGGCAGGTAACAGCTACATATGGTTTTAGAGTAAACACCCATTCTTAATGGACCAATTTAGTTTATTTTCACAACACACATTACCCTTTAGGTGAGGACGGTGTATGTTGAGTTTCGGTCCAATATATATATATATATATATATAAAGAAAAAAATCATATATTTTTAATCGAATAATTTACACAAATACATAATATAATTTTCATGTATCATCAAAAAATACATTCTTGAGAAAGCGTCAAAAGCAGCCAAATTCAGTAATTCTTTGCTTTGAAGATGGCGTACAAACATGTGTCTGGATTATCCATAGATAAGCTGACGGTTCGATCCCTAAACAAGATAATCCATCAGAGTAATTAGATACTATCTAGAGTCATCAGTAGATACACTAATTACCCACACTCGATATGGATATAGGATGGGGGGAGGGGGGTTAATTCTGATATATCACAAGGCAAGGGCTTCTTTATGAAAGGCAAGGAGAAGTACAATTAATTATTGTAGATTTGTTTTCTTTATGACTAATTGTATTTTTTGTTTGTTTATAACAATAGCCTTAATTTTTAGTTGCGGAAATATTTGTTTTATGGAAATAATATTGGCTTTTAGCAAATTTTATCTCTCGCTCCTCTTGGATTATGTAGGTTAACCTTATGGCTAAAAAAAAAAAACAAAAATAAAAAATATCCAACGAAAATACAAGTGGTTCAAATTTGTCTATACAGAGTGTATCGCAACTAGATGAAAATACTCTAATTCTATTTTTTTTTTTTTTTTTTATTTATTTATTTATTTATTTTTTTTTTACAGCGCTTCTACATCTAGGTCATTAGCGCCGACATCCAGGGTGCAGCGAGGAATTTTACCAGCGAGCCGTGGGACGATAAAATTCCTGCCGGAGGTTGGGAATCGAACCCACCATCTCCCGCTTATGAATGGCAAGGTGCCAGCCATTAGACCACGGGAGACCCCTTTTTCTTTTTTTTTCTTTTTTCTAAAGATATACCAAAACAGGAAACTGATAGAATCCAAGGCGAGAATTACTTCATCCTCATTCTTAAAAGTCCGTCACGCAGGAGCTGCATAACTAAGCACTTTCCTCAGAATTTGGGTAGTGTAGACTGCTTTCCAGAACAATTTGCTTAAAATATCCTAGATAAATAAAATAAAAATATGAATAGTTCTCTTTTAATTTTGTAATGAGTAACTGATCAATTAGTAATTTGCTTCCAGAGTTATTTTTACACATGGTACCTACTACACTACGTAATAAATACAAAATCCTCATATTATCGTATTTTGATCTAACGCAGGAACCGGATACAGTCCCTCTAGCGCTCCTTGCGGCGCCTTTGTGAACCTATGTCTCGCTGGCTTTTCTATTGAAGTATATTACAAAGTAAACCCCCCTTTCCGATTGACCGATTCAGCTTATTTTTATAACACTTCTTTCTCATGAGTTACCCACGAGGCATACCGCGTTTCGTTACAATACAGCAGAAATTACGACCGGTATGAGTATATTAGTAATTTCCGGAGTAAACCCCCCCCCTCCTAATGAACCGATTTATTTTATTTTTACAACACATATTTACCTGTAGATTACCACTACGAATACCGAGTTTCGTCGAAATATACCAAAAATCACGGTTGGTAGTGGCGAATTGGTATTGTGGGTATGGAGTAAACCCCCCCTCCTAATGCACCGATTTAGTTTATTATTACAACAAATATTTACCTGTAGATTACCACTATGAATACCGAGTTTCGTCGAAATACACCTAAAATCACGGCTGTTAGTGGCGAATTGGTATTGTGGGTCCGGAGTAAACCCCCCCTCCGTATGAACCGATTTAGTTTATTTTTATATCTCACTTTTCTTTCTATATTACCAGTACGAATACCAAGTTTCGTTGAAGTATAACAAATATTACAGCTGAAATGGTCAAATTAGTGTTTTGGGTTCGGGGTAAACCCCCCCTTCCGGTGGACCGATTTTGGTGGTTAACGAACTCGTTCAATCGTTTGCTAATTGAATGCTATATACCAAGTTTCGTGACGAAAAAACAAAAACTCTGGCCGCTATCGTGTTAACAGACATATATATATATATATATATATATATATATATAGATATATATAAATTTTAACGGGGGTCATTTTCGGTGTCTACTAGGTAGGATCGATAAAGATTTGAAGAAATTTTTCAAAAATTCCGTCATGAGTCCAACCTCAATAGCTACTTTCCTTCGGAGGAAAGTGCTAAAAAGCACTGTTACCGATACGTTTCTCATTTTCTCACCTTGTCTTACAAAAATACTAATTTCACCGTTAAATGCAATTAAAAAAAAAAATTAAACAAGATTTCCCAACATTTCTCGAGACATTTAAGAAAATATACGAAATATACCAAAACGTTATATGTCTATTTTTTTTATTTATTTTTTTTTATCTTATTTATTTACAGAAATATTACAGTCTTTAATATATGTATTAAGTAATTTGATATAGGTATAGGTAGCGTGCCCACGCCTCCGGTGCCACCAGTTGTCAATCGAATGCCTTCCTTGTTAGGAAGGATTCTAGGATGACCTGGAGTTTACCTTGCGCCATCCAACCACACCCTACGACTAGGAGAGAGGATTGGAGGTAGGGATGGGCGATAGTCGATAGTTACTATCGATAGATTTTTTGCTTTTTTTTTAGAAATTAAAGTTCTCATCATCTGGAGGGCTTTGGTAACAAATACTGACACGTCTGGTGAATTAAATACTGAAAAGGAAACTTCTGGTGAATACAACCACACGGCTAGCCAGAAAATACCTTTGTGTTCAAGGCTCGTCTGTAGCCTCAGAACATGTATTTGCAGCAGACTGAGCCAAAGAAAAGCGGAAAAGTTGTTTTTCCTTTCTAGTAATATGCGGCTCAAGGAGCACAATTAAAATAGTTTGAAATAATAGCACTTTTTTGTGCCTCTTGATATTATATTATTTGGAAATGCTTTTTATAAATTTAAATAAATTCGTTTTAAACCTTTGTGTAATCTTATAAATATACCTAATCCTGTAAGTAATAGATAATTCAATTCAATAACATTAAATTCTTTATAGCACAGGTATGTAAGGAATAGGGAAAGTTACTATCGAATAACTATCGATAGTATCGATATAGTTTAACCGAAAGTATCGGCCTATCGATAGTGCTGGACTAACGACTATCGCCCATCCCTAATTAGAGGCGAATGTGACGTGGCCTGTGAATTCATGAGGAAAGAAAATATCCATCGATATCACTCTCAATTATCATAATTAGAATTACACTGATTTTTGATCACTCCACGACACTTCACTGCCTAAGTAGATCCCAGGGCCACTTCCTACTAAGACGTCTTGGTGGAGAGGAAGGATGATTGGTGCTGGATAAGGATTAGGCTGAGGGATTAGGATGATTGATCAATTTACTATGGGAAGATGAGAAGCGGATTGGGATTATATCTTGGACAAAAGGAATATTTAGGTCATTATGGAGGGCGCGATTCGAAACATAATAAGGAGCATTGACTATGGTACGTAGGACTTTGGATTGAAATATTTGGATTCGGTGGATGTTGGAATGCTTGGCTGTCCCGCAGAGTTCTACTCCGTAAGTCCATATAGGTTTTATTAATGAGTTGTAGACAGTTAGTTTGTTCTGTACAGTTAAGTGTGATGTTCGATTTAGTAATCTGCATAGTTGTCCGAATCGTCGATTGAGTTCTTGTCGTTTTTGTTTAGTGTGTGCGTTCCAAGTTAATCGTGAGTCAAGATAAAACCCAAGGTATCGGATGATGTTGGTTATGGGTAACGGTTTGTTGTTGAAGGAAACGGGAGGACAAGTTTTACGTCGAAGGGTAAAGGTTATTTGGTGACATTATTCGACGTTTATCTTGATGCGCCACTTTTTGGACCACTGTTCAGTTTCGTTTAAACGGGTTCGTAGGTTCTGGGAAGCTGTGTCTGGATTTATGTGGGGTGAAAGGATGGCTGTATCATCTGCATGCGTCGCCAGGGAGTGTTGGGATGCGTTGGAATGTCAGCTGTATAAAGGGTATAATGGATGGGTCCGAGGACACTACTCTGAGGAACTCCCGCTTCCACAGGGAAATAATTTGAGTAGGCTGTTCCACGCCGGACTCGGAAAAACCTGTCTGAGAGGTAGGAGCGAAGGATTAGGTAAAGGGTGCTAGGAAGGTGGGGTTTCAGTTTGCCTGCATGCCAGACTCAGTTGATTGCTTGAGCTACATCCAAGAAGGCAGACGTGCAATATTCTTTTCGCTCGTGGGATGAGGAGATAAGACCAACAACTCGAAGCCCTTGCTGCACAAAACATTGGGAGAAGATTGATAGGGCGGTAGGAGGAAGGATTATTGGGAGGTTTACCAGGTTTAGGAAAAAGGACAACAATTGAGAATTTCCAGAGTATGGGATAATGGGTTGTTCGGGGGATGCAGTTGTAGATGTAGGTGAGGAATACAATAGGCTTGCTTGGGAGCTGTTTAAGGATTTTGGAAGTGATGAGGTCGTAACATAATCATAATTTATTTTATATATATATAGATGACATTTTTCTGAATGAAGAAAGTCTTAATAGATAAGACTTTAATGATAGAAGTCTTGCATTAACGTTGAATAGGCAAAAAATAATTAGTTAATTCAGCAAGGCAGAGTGAGCAATTTCCAACTACTGCAAGTTACTGGCGTCTAAAATCTAACTCTTCTTTAAGATTTTAATAGAGTAGGTGTTTTGACACTAGGGATGAGAACGTTTTGGAAACGCACAAAGATGACACATTTCCTGCTAGTCGAAGTTTTTATATTCTAACGCTAATGGCAGAAACACGTTTCCTAACACCATTAGAAGTTGGGATCTACCAGTGAACTTAAAATTAAAATGTATTTGTGGTTTACTTTTGTTTTTCTCCAACGTCGAGAAGCATCCCTCCTCAGGTTGAGGCTGCAAGCCTTTGAATTTAGAACATATTCTTCTGAAAAGACACGAGAAGGGTGTGAAAAATATAGGGAAGATAGAACATAAATATACTTAAGGCGTGTAGTAAAGAATTTCCAACCTTCCCCCCTTTTTAAAAATTCATAAATTTGGCCAAAGTATCATTAAATTATTAAATATTTAAATTAATTTTTATGATAGCATTGTTGAAGTATGAATTTATTTTATGTACTACCTGCTTGTCGTATAAAAGTATATTTGTAGCTACAATGGAGGGAAGAAATCTTAAGAAACTTTTATATTCTTAAACTAACTACATAAAACTTCTAACTAAATATTTAATATTATAAAAAACTTGAAATGAAAAGATGTTTTTTTAAAATATAATCTTATATTTATATTTAAATAAAAAGAATAAAAGAAGTTACTTCCATTTAAATATTATTCAAGGAAAAATGTGCCTTATAAATGTCCCCACTACTGTGTTCATAACCTTACCTGCTTAGAAGGTATATTACAACATCCCATTATATTTTTCCTCAAACGTCTAAAACTTTGAAATTATGAATAAAAAGTATTTTCCTGCTTAATAATCAATTATTTTGAATGGGATTACCAGTTAAAAATAAAATCACCGTGAAAAAATACAACTTAGGCAAACTCAAAGAGCTAAAAGTCAACGGTAAACTGCATTTTTATATTATTAAATCATGTAATACGCTTAATAAGGTGATTTCAGCACAGAAAATTGGAGTTGTACTACAAAAAAACATTTTTTTTTTCTAAAGAACCTTTCGGCGCTGTTGAACTGCATTTTTGTCTACTTTCATTCACTGAAGGATTGTCTTATTAATTTGCGACACACCCTGGATATTTTGGGATTAATTGACCAATCTTATATTTTTTCGTAAAATGTTTATCATTCATAGACTTTTCCTATTAAGCACTTTTGTGGGGTAATTGCATTAATGAAAATTATTTAGGAACTAGAGAGAGAGTGGTCTAGTAGCTACCGCCTTGTATTCTCATGCGAGTTCTAGTCTCACCTGTCTCAAGGATTTTTCTTATTTCAAGGCCCTTTAAGAAAATTCCCTGCTACAACATTGATGTCCCATAGCCAAAGCATGGACGTATAAGGGGGGGGGGGCATAATTTTGATTTAATTGGTAAAAAATGTGCCATATAAACCCTGAAAAATAAATTAAATAAGATCCCTTCGTACATAAAAAATAATTTTTTAGCGTTTTATTTGTCTAACTATTCTATGTTTTAGCTTGTTAGTACTCCATACCCCCCAAATGCTCCCAGCCTTCCGAAATGATTTCCTATATACGTCCATGAGCCATAGAAATATTCACATAGTGGAAGAGAACATAAGAGAACATGGTATATATATAATTATATAGTAGATTAGATTCAAAATTCCCGTATACACTGTTCCGTTTTTTAACCAGATTTAGTAAATTATTACCGAGGAAGGTATTTTTCCCACTCACCGTCGTGGAAGAAGGGGTGATGATGTTGCCATATGTGATAATAGGCATATGATTGGCTATAACGAGCCAACCAGGGACCAGAACGTCAATGCAACCTCACCCGTTGCCGTCTGGAGCCCGGCAGACGCAGCTCATCCCTTGAAGAGAGCACGTCCCGGTATACTCCCCTACCTATTTAGGGTCACCCTGCATCTTCATAACCTTCTCCCCTGTGGTCCAACCTGTCTGGACTTACTGCAGTCTGAGAAAGTAAGTATATAGCCTGCTTTACTTCCTTCATCACCATTTCTAATGATTTTTGCTATGCCATTTCTCCATGTGGTAGCTTGTAGAACTGCTAACAAGTATCCTTATTACTTACTCAATAGAGTCAATAGAGTGCTGCCTGATCTTTATAGATATTTGATCTTTGTATATCTTTATATATATATATATATATATATATATATATATATATATATATATATATATATATATAATTGAGCGGGATTTATGCCGTCACAAGACAACGTTTCCTTGTGCCCTATAATATTCGTTTTAACGCCAACGTGAAAACCTCAGATATAGAATGCTTGTAAGGGTCATACAACAAATACGCGGCTAATGTACAATTATATATAATACACACAATTGTTCATAATGCCACACACCTAGGTATTCCACGAGCATTTCATAAATAACATATTCTCTAGTTTTTCACTTACCTCAAATTTTATCAGTACAAGTACTTACCTAATACATGAAGGTAAATGGAGTGAACGACGGGCGGTAGAGAGCTGATCTGACACTCATAGTTTCCCTGATCGGTGAAGTTGACCGGGCTGATGAAGAGCTGCCAGTCGACGGGTTTGATGTAGTTTATCTTGTACCTCGGATCATCCTTAAACACCTCCGTGTTGACTGAGATTAGTTGGAGGGAATCGCCGCTCCTTCGCAGCCAGGAGACCTGAAACAAGAATTAAATATTTGTGTCAGTTTCGAAATGAGATTGAATTTCTCTATTTGTGCAACTTGATTTCCTTGTCCGTTTACTGCGCGCCGGTGAAGTTTCAAGAAAACTCGGCAACCTCGGAGTCACGCACAAGCCTTATATTAATCCTCTAAGTGCTGAAGAAGAGAACAAGAAGTTTTTCTCTTTCAAGAAGAGAACAAGTTGTCCTGACACGTCTCAGGATTGGAAATTCTCTTCTTACGCACTCCTACTTAATGGAAAGGAAAGAAAGGCCAATGTGTCCAGAGTGCAATGAACAGTTGACTATAAAACACATACTGACAGACTGCAGGAAACTAGAGAACTAACTCATTCCACATGACTTACACGACTTACTAACTGAAGGTAGTCCATATATTAAAACAATACTCCAACATCTTAAACGAATTAACATAATTTCCAGAATATAACCACATACTGAAATAAAATCGCATGTTTTTTTTTCTTTCTCAAAAACAAAATCCTTGATTAGTATTTCTTCCCGTCTCATCCTTAAGTTATATTTGTAATATGTTCTTTATATGAAGTTAACTTTTATATTGAGTTAATTAATTATTTTATTTTATATTGAGCTAATAATTTAAACTGTGTGAACAAGTATATTATAATAAGTATATGTTCTGTGATAAGTATATGTTGTTGCATTAGATGTTATAATTTCAATATTGTCATTGTTTATATGTTATGGTTACATTGGGTGAGTCGCCTTTGTTGCGAGAGCTCAAGAATAAATAAATAATCATAAAATAAACTAAGTACCGATCATCATAAAATAAACTAAGTACCGATCTTAAGGTGCGGCAAACCAGTAACGCAATACTTGTCTGGGCTGCGGCATAAAATCCCGAGCTTCCTGCATTATTTTCCCATTCTCCATTTTGATTTGGGCAGTGGGCGGCCACAAGCGGTGTTCAAATAGTGTAACATATTTACAATGTTCATATTATTTTAAAATCCTTTTTTTTTATTTTTTGAGATGTAGTGGAATTATAAGGATCTACTCCGTCATCCATTTCTATATGAGGGGGGAGGAACCGCGCTAAAAGCGAAGAATCTTCTTATTTTTCAAGAACAGTTTTTCTATCTATGGTAGTTGTTGAAATGTTGATAATTTTCTAACTAGACAAATACTAGAAGCAAAGAGACAGCTAGATAGTCTGCATTTAGCAAATGCATAAACCCAGGTTCAAGTGACATGGACTTTGAATATGGACAAAAACTTTTATCGGACATACTTGGCATCAAACTGAAGAATGAGTCAAATAACTACAGCTAGCAGGTATATCAAGTTTATTGCTTGCCTTCCGGACAGAAATAGTAAAAGAATATCTAAAGGAATTCTAGAGGCGAAACAAGGAACTCTTAGTTTCTCTAAAGTCCTTTAGATAAAGCAATCTAGAACATAATCTTTCCACAAGTCATCCGCATTCGACACTACAACTTGTAAATCAGCTGACTGCTGGAGACAGTCTACCCCAACTTGTACTGTACAAGTATGGGTACTTGAATCATCCTGATTTCGGGGTCATTTGTGAAGAATTTTTTGTGCCGAGTCGAATGATACTACTGCCAATTCGATAGAATAATTATTTTGGAATATGACGGATTTTATATTACGAAACCCGAGAAAAACAGCAATTACTCAATTTAAAAAAGTCATATTTTACTCAATTTGTAGAGATATGTATATTTCAAAATGTATTTTCGTGTGCTGAGTTGAATAAATTAACATCCAACGTAATACTGTTAACTCCGGACCCCCGGAAACGACTGGAAATTTGTTATTCATGTTCTAAATTCAATAAAATTACAACTTTTGTAACAATAAGAAAAAAATAAATTAATTATAGCAATAGTAGAAAATATTCTTTTTTTTTAACGACGCATGTGGATGTGTATTTCTTAATTTATTTCACTATATTTTGTAAATATGATGCATATAATTTGTAAAAAGTGCATTAATCTCTTTTTACTATGTTTGTATATATATATATATATATATATATATATATATATATATATATATATATATATCACTTATTCTTGTTTCTTTTCATGGCAGGGGGTTCTTTTAACCTTTTTTCTCTTTCTTTAATTTTGTATCATTTTTTCTCCTTTATGTTCTACATTTAGAATGTAATCATAAAGAATATAAATATTAATATGTAATCAATCACATGCTATGTACATTTGTCATGTACGGCACATGTAGAAAATAAAAAATAAACTGCCTTCCTTAAGGGTTACTTAGGGAAGGAAATAAATAAAATAAATGGCAGGGGGTCGATAAAGCAGTACACCTTTCGTTCTTATTCAACTACTTTATTATTATTTAGTATTACGCCCGAATCAAGCCAGTATACATGACTCTGATAAGGAAAGCCCCGAAAGAGGTACGACATAAAGGCACGAAACATGTCCGGCAAAATATAACAACAAAGTGTACTGCTTCATCGACCCCTTGCCACGAAAAGAAACAAGAATAAGTGTGATATATATATATATATATATATATATATATATATATATATATATATATATATATATATCGGGTCAGCATTCAGAAGAATTAATATAAATAAATATATATATATATATATATACACACACACAGTAAAAACACTTTTTAAGGGATAGAAAACAAACGAAGGGATGTTATTAATTCGAATTAATTTATTTATTAATATTATACTTTTATTATATATATATAGTATATATATATATATATATATATATATATATATATATATATATATAAATATATATAAATGTATATATTTTTTTAATTTATTTTAAGAGCTTCGTAACGAAGGTGACTTGCTCTTTTTAAAATACAAAAAATACAGTTTTATACAAAAATATAACCTTATGGAACGAAATACAACAAAAAAAAAAAAATAAAAAAAAGAACTAAAAACAAAATTTGGTAGATTTGTGTACAGAAATAAGAGCTAAACATTATTTGCAGTATTGATATTTATACTATAGTTACTACATTAACATTTACATATTTAATTGAAATCAGATTATTACTTTACCGTCGAAATAATATGTTTAAAGCCTTCTGTCCGACTACATTTTATCCTGGAATCAAATTTTTGTGTGTAGGTTGTGTTGTTTTAAAAATGTTAATACATATATCGTTAATGAAGAAGCTACCCTCTGTCAGTAGTTCCTGTGAGGTAATTTTAGTTGTTCTCGTATTCTGCATTCCATTAGGAAGTGTTTTACTGTCATTGGAATGCTACACTGTCTGCAATTGGGTTGTTCTTTATTTGTCACTAAATAAGAGCGAGTTAGTAAAGTGTGTCCTATGCGTAATCTACATATTATAACCTCTTCTCGTCTATTTCTTCGGCTACTTGAGCTCCATTCATAGATGGTATTTTTGATTTCTCTCAGTGTGTTGTTTTGTATGTTTTTCCAATATTCTTGCCATGTGTCTTGTATAGTATTAACTAGTTCTTTTTTTATGTCTTTTATAGTCACCTGTTCTAGGTCAATGTTCTGTTTTCTTGTAGCCAATTTTGCTTTAATGTCGACTGTCGTACTTTCTGTGATATTTGTATGTCCGGGTAGCCGGATCATTGTGATGGATATGTTTTGTTCCTGCAATCCTACGGAAGTTCGCCGGACTCAACGTAAATACTTACAGTTGGGCTTGATCTGTATGCTCCCGCTGCAAGTCTTATACCCGCTTTATGTATTGAGTCTAATTGTTTAAATGTTGTTTGGTTGGCAGATGAATATGCTACACCCGTAATCCAGTAGAGATCTCGTAGAATGTAAGCATGAGAGATCTGTCAGCACCCCATTTTGTGTTTGAAAGGGCTTTTAAAAGGTTTAAAGATTTCTTACACCTAGTAACAAGTTCTTTAATATGGGGTAACCGTGTAAGTTTTTTGCCAAATGTAAGGCCTAAAAATTTTATGTTTTCTGCATTTGTGAGATTGTTTACGTATAGTGTGATAGTTGGATTTGGTCGCTCTTTTTTCTTTGTAAATAATATACACTTGGAGTACTCCAGGGATAATGTGAAGCCAGTACATGAACTCTAACTTTCTAGTTTGTGTATGGCTTATTGAATGTTGTCATGTGTTTCATGAAATGATTTTGATGCGTTATATATCAGTAAATCATCAGCATGCAGGCAGTATGATATACCATTTGGAATGTACCTTGTTATAGAATTGATAGCAATAGCAAAAAGGGCTGGACTTAAAACGCCTCCTTGTGGGACCCCATTTTGTTGTTGAAATATGCCTGATAATTCTGCTCCCGCTCTGACCCAGAAATTTCTATTTGATATGTAATTATTAATGAAACATAGAATATTTCCTTCAATATTCCATTCCTTAAGTTTCAGTACTATTAACCTTTTCCATACTGTATCGTAAGCTTTTTGTATCTCATCGCTGTATCGTTAGATACAGCGATGAGATATTCAGTATTAAGAAAAGTGTTAAGTATATGATTTTCTAGACTGGCAATATGATGCATGGTTGAATGACCTGGGCGAAACCTGCATTGGAATTTTGTCATTAATTTATTTTTTTCGAGGAACCATATCAACATTTTATTAAGCATCCGGGTCTTAGTTTAATTAAAACATATCATAGGATAAAATAAATATAAAGCCATGTATAAGGTACCCACCACTTTTCACATTCGATACTTTGCATTTGTGTCGACGATATAATCTCAAGCCCTAAGTATCTGCACCTCAAATAACATTTCATCTCATGCGAAAGGCCACGTTTGTCAATCAGCAGAATTCGCACGCCGAAATACTGTTTCTTCCGAAAATATTTTAGTTTATACAACCTTGTGTTCAAAATCAAAGTCATTTTCTCCAATTTATGAATATCAAATAAATCAATATTTTTCATATTCTTATATCATAATTTTTATATGGGTTCCTAAAGTATTTAAAAACTTTTAATTCATGGAAAACAAAATGGAGGCGCTGTGTCTGCAGAACGGAAACCCTCTTTTTGCACGGGTAATAGTCTAAACGTGGCAATTTTTTAATCTTAAACAAGGAACTAAAAGTATTTTGAAAGAAGAAAGTAAAATCTAGTGAAGAACGTAGGATTTTTAAGAAATAGTAATTTTCTTTTGAACTCCTTCTATAACCAGTCATAAAATCGTTACAATTCAATAAATACAAAACATTCTATGTACTTTACTAGTAAATATCCTAAGAAAGCTGCAGTTAAGATTTGATGTTAATCGGGTAAAAATTAAAGGGGCTAGAGCATCGCCCAATTTGATGAACTTAGTTTTGAGAAAATCTTCTTTAATTTTAATGTGCTGAAATGTTCATTTTCTTCTTATTAACTTTTTTTTTAATCATTTCTTTTGATAAAAATTAAAAAAAAAAATAGTTTTTTTTATTGATAATTATTTTTCTTTAATTTTCGAGAGTTTTCCACAACGTAGAACAGTCCAACAGCAATCAGAAAAATTGAAAATGAAACATGTGCTTTTTCACATAGATACTTAGCAATTGTATGTGAAAATAAACATTATTGTGCAAAATACATAAAATCCGGACCACATTTTTAAGACGTTAGAATGCAAACAGATAATGAATAAGTATCTGTTTAACATCATTTTGTTTAGTGATATATTCGTATGAAACGTCGGAAATTAAATTAAAAGTTAATATTACATCACAGAGTTTAAGTATCGAATAAACTCCCCGGTCCAAAAAAAAAAAAAAAAAAAAAAAAAAAAAAAAAAAAAAAAAAAAAAAAAAAAAAAAAAAATCCCTATAGGTCTGTAAAACGACCGTAAGAGTAGATTTGTATAGCTTTTAGTAGGAGTTTGAAAGGTTTCAACTTTAATACCCGATGATTGATGGAGGAGGAAAGCCGAGATGAAGTAGTTTCGAAACACGTTTCGGGGTATTACACTTTCATCAAAGTCAAGCATTAGCTGATTAGATAGAAAATTCGGCTCCTCTTCACTCAAATTAACAACATTTGCTGCCAATTCGCCTGTCAACTAATGGATAATTAACAGATTAATTAATGAATAAGGAATTTCTATAAAATAAATGCTTCCTATTAACTCAACGCGAGTATATATGTATAACATTCGAACTCTTCGCTTTTTTATAATTGAGTCCTTAGCCAAATAAGTTATCACAAGCAGAAAATCGTTATCCTGCAGTTAATAGTTATTTATTAATTCTTCCAAATTAAACAGGCTTGCAAACAAATTTTTCTGATCAGCCATTTTCTGATGGAATCTCTTAGCGAAATGGTTTTGGTGTGCTAATTCCGAGAAATTCCCAGCACCTAGTTCTTTTATGCAAAATATGAGGTTTGGGCACATAAAAAAAGACGAAAATATACTATAGATAAAATAACAATATTTAATTGCATTATTATGTAATCGGAATTATAAATCTTATATAATATGTTAATTATTATGTTTTTACAATTATTATGTAACTGGATGAATGTGTATTTCCATTGTACATCTAAATTTGGGCGAATCACCTTCGTATATTGTTTTTTTTTACACATAGCACATTTAATTTGCTAAACATTATATTTGGTTTCTCCCTTTTTGATTTTATATTTTATTCTACAATGTGAATTCTTAATTTTATTTTGGTAATAGTGCTTTTTAATTTTATTTTGGCACTAGTGCTTTCTTTTTAGTTTCGTTGTCTCTTTATAGGACATAGCTCTGTTTCGACCCTTTTAGCTCCTATAATTATAATTTTGTTGGTCAATTTCCGTTCACCTGAAGAAATTGGAAAACAAAAGTTCCATTTCAAAAGTAATTTGAAAAATTCGTCCAACTGATTGCGAGGCAATGTCGTTATAAATATATTGGTTTTGAGTATGGTTACTTAGAGTGACAATGATGTATAATGTATAACTATATGTGTTTTACTATTTAAATACAAATTTTCTGTGTTTTATTTTTTTTGTATTATTTATGTATTTAACATAGAACATATATTTCTAAATTCTACTACAAAATATGGATTAGTAATTAATATATCCTGTAGAAGGGTTGGCACGACTTGAACAAGTTTTAACCGTTCGTGCGATGATTCGTCCAATAAAGCCATACCGTGTGCCGGACTTCCCTGAATATTGGATAATAAAAGAACGAACAACTCCCCCCTCCCCTTGTAAACACAATCAGTAGCTGTTCCTAAATTTACTTTCCTTCTCGTGTTAATTAGAAAAGAGAGCAAATAATAAACTTTTCCCGTTCCAGTCGAATATGGTCGGGAATCATGGGACTCTAGCATAATTTCTATTGGAAAATTAACTATAATTTTTAGGATCACAACACAATAGAAATTTTCTAAGCCTGAAAAAAAAAGCTACGCTTTATTTAGTTGTTTTAGCACGCTCCCTCCCTTCCTCCACGTTTTATTGATTTTGTGACACAGCAAATCGAATTATAGAGTTTTGAAGGTTATATTCCATATCCTACATCCATTAGGAAGTTGTTAAAACTACAATTTTCAGTTTTGGGATACTCAAAAATGAAGCTGAAAATCATATTAGACGTTGGTGGTCCTAGTGGCCAAAGTGTCGGTGCACCGTATAAAAAATAAAGACAGAAAACATCAGATTAAAACACATTTTAAATGATCTTAACCTCAAACCTATAATCTTTATTTTTTTCTCTTCTTATTTACATCAGATTCGTTTAGGATATTTTACCATTTTCAGTTTAGAAGAAAAATGAAGTGTTAACAATCTGATAGACCTCTTAAGTTTATTATTAACATACATTATGCAACCCCGTGTCCAAAAATAAATTAAATTAATTTACGTCAAACTTGGCTTTAATATTTTACACCAACTTTCATCCCTAAAATTATATAATGTATTTTTTCTCCCGGTACATCTACTCCTAGGTGAACTCGTAACCCTATTTTATATGTAATAGAATTAAATTAAAACATTATATAATAATAATTTTAAGGTTGAAAGTTGTCGTAAAATATTAATGCCAAGATGACAAAGACCTATTTTACAAATTGTAATATAAGGACAGCTAATGTGACGTATATTAATTTAATTTATTTTAAGTTATTTTTGGACAAGGGTTTGATTAATGTATGTGAACCCTGGCGTCGGGTCATGGCAGACTCAAAATGAAATACGTGTTTATAATGAGGTAAAAAGATAATTATCAATTACAAACACTCATTTATTGAAAATAAATAAATATGTTTATTAAAAAAATTGCATTAGTCGGGCCTTTGAAAATAACCTTCAGTACTCCATATATAAAATGTTTGCCCACTTTTGATTAAGCTTATGTACGAAATAATAAAGCTTTATTTGTAGCTACATTTTTCGAATATATGTAATTGACTTATAGAAAATGAATCGATCACAATTTCCAGTAGAAGCTAAGAATAAAAAAATAGGACAGCAATATGGCTGATGTAGAGTCTCACAAAATTGCAACCACAGAAAAATCCATTTATTAGAATTCTAAAAATTATTATGTTGAATGTATTATAAGAATATTAAGAATAACAAATATTAACAAAGCATATAATGACAGTAAATACAATAAATATATACTATCTCTAAGTCATCGAAAAATAAAAAGAGATCAACTTTTGGAACTTCCATTCATAGTATGAGAACAATGAAACACATTTAGGAGCAGCAAATAGAAACAATAGTTCAATCTAAGCATATTCAATCGCAATATTTTAGGAAAATATGTACGGAAAGTCTCCATAGAAGCATAAAAGGAAAAATATTCGGAACAATACAATCACAGATATATCCACTACAAGCCAGAAATCCTTTCTCTTACCAGAACAATATTCTTTACATTCCTCACAAATAATGGACGCATGAAGAGGACATACACGTCTTGAATATTTGTAGCACACTTTAGAATTCTTCAAATCTTTGGTACTGGGACAAAAATAGTACCGTTTGCATTTATTGTGGCGCGACGGACACTCTCCGCTATCTATTTGTGCATCTAGAACGACGACTTCCTCTCGATTCAAATAAAAATGTATCTTCTTCCTAATAAATTTAAAATGTTTGGGGATTTGGGTGCGTTTCACGATGAAGACTGGCAAGGTGGTGGGCCAATTCTTTCAGGAAGGCTGAATCGCTAATAGAATCAGCATCATTGATAGTTTCTTCCCTGTTTTGCCGATCAAATTCCCTCCAAAGCTCCTCATCTGTCACGATCAGTCGTCGAGCCATGATATTTGACGTTCTTGGGATATCACTGACATATCCACTCGCCTCGGGTCAGAGGGGAGGAAAAAACTTTGCTGAGAGTACTCGCGTCGGGCCAGTTCGGAGAAAAAGTCCCGGCCGTAGGCACTCCCGTTGGGTCAAACAGAGATAACCAGGATGGCACTACTCCGTCGTTGGTCTAGCGGTGACGAACTAGTGGAGTGGTTTATGTTTGGCGAAGAGAAGTGCTGGGGAGTCTGTTTGGAAAGGGATGACTTCAAAATTTCCTTTTAAAAAGTAGCTCGGGTCTCTGGTGACCCGACGCGAGTGCCTAAGGGTTAATAATTAATTTAAGGGGTCTACCAGATGTGTGTGTGTGTGTGTGTTTTTCATTTTTCGTCTAGATTGAAAATGGCAAAAAAGACAAAACGTATCTTGCGAAGAAGGAGAGAAAAATTAAATATGATTGGTTTGAGGTCAAGATCTTTTAAAATGTATTTTTCATAATAATGACCTCGCAATTTTCGTTGGTAAAAAATGTAATAAGAAAAATAAAATAGCAGACTTTTGAATGATTTACGGTTAGGAAACGAGGAATTATTAAAAAGTGTATTTTCATTATCTGACATAAGCAGTATTGAGATTTACCTAAAAGATTAACCAATAGGATGGTAAAGCGTGGTAAATGGTCGAAAATTATTCGAAAGGTTATTAAATGATTAATAAAAATTGTTCTCAAGCAATGTTTGATAGGACGATTTGAGAAGTCAAGGTATTAAGTTTAGAAAATGTTTGTTTCGTTTCTCGGGACGGCTGATTATATTTTTTTTACGGTATTTTCTTTGTAGGTATCTTTTAAATTACTTTAAGCAGTAAAAAGAATTTTTCAGTAAAACGGTTTTACTAAAGAAGGAGCAAAAGTCGAAGAGGTGGTGAATAATATATAGACTCCTGCAAGATGGCAATAAACAAAAAAAATATAGCATCTGTTCCCTTACTTAAATATACAACTAAATTGTTACAGAAAAAGTATCACAAACAACTGTCTCTATGACTGCAACTAAAATAACAATTTTTTTTGTCAGGTAATAAGTTTATTTGGTTAATTTCATTAATTTTTGGACAATAGGGAAACTAATCAATTCTTGACTTCGATTTTGTCTTGTTTTCGTGCAGGCATCTTGCAGACTGGTGATTCGTCTTCTAAAGGTCTTGGTTTGCCCGCTGCCTTTCTCGTCAACTCCAAAATCCTGTCGGCTTCTCTAATCCCACTCATCCGAGCTCCGTGCATGGTGCCTATCATCCCAACGGCCTGTGCGTCGCCCGCGAACAAGATACAAGGTAAGCCCTTTGACTCGTCCGGCACTGGAGTGGCTAACTCGCACTGGTGGCCGACCTTGGACTCCAGGCTTAGATATGGCCGAGCACCCTTGGAGTAGGGATTAGATCTCCAGCCTGTCTTCACTACGTTAACTGGATACGGAATCGTCGGGTCTCCTGTGAACTTCCTGACGACTCTAGTAAAATCCTCGGCAACTTTGAGGTCGCTTAGACTTTCCGCCAAGTCAGCTTCGTTATCGCAGACTGTCAGAGTAAAAGCCTGCTGGGTACCAGGCGTTTCTCGTATGCTGCCAATGCCTTTAACCCAATCTGGACAGGTGGTTCGGGATTTTAGCTCCAACATCGACCAGCCCAAAAGCATCGTGCCACTTTTCCAAACCCAAAATGGATTTTGATATTCAAATGTGGCTTTCAAAACATTTCCAAACCCCAATCGTGCTATAGCATTCATTTTTTCGTCGTTGAGCTTTGGAACAAACATGGTTGACGCCTTTTCTTTCAAAATGCCCAGGGGAAGGGTGACAATGACATAGTCTGCCGGATAAACCGTACCGTCACAGCACGCAACTTTTACTCTGTCAGATTTACCGGTCACCTTTTCGGACCATAAAATTTTCTCAACTTTCTTGCAATAGAGGATGTGATCACAACTTGGCATTGTCCTGA
The DNA here is from genome assembly GCA_946811695.1 of Gonocerus acuteangulatus. Classification (NCBI taxonomy): domain Eukaryota; kingdom Metazoa; phylum Arthropoda; class Insecta; order Hemiptera; family Coreidae; genus Gonocerus; species Gonocerus acuteangulatus. The sequence continues at coordinate 51,699,256 of OX328130.1, forward strand.
GTAAAGGAGCTAATACACCAATCATTCCTGATGGTACTGCGGCATTTCTTCCTGGCATTCTTATACGGCTGCCATACTCGCTTAAAGGGATTTTAGACAACTCCGCACCCTGGACGTTTCGCAAATCGTTCGACAAACCAAACATCATTCTTGATGCGCCAACTCGGTCCTTTTCAGGATAGAGACTAATCTCCTGCTGAATTCTCATCGAAATGAAATCCCAAAGAGACTTACCACCAGCGGCGGGATTCTTATAAAGAGCAGCGGCCTGAGAATCTATAAGTCCAATTGAATTCGCAGCAGTATGTTCTACGAGGGAAGATACCGGAATTCCTTCGCTGGTAAGGCAAATTGATTTAGGCGTAATCTCTGAAAGATTTTCCGGCAGCAGCCCTTCTCTTGAAGCGAGCCCGTAGATTGGATGCATGGGCGTTGCACCGAAAATTGTATCTGCACCCATTTCTGCAACGATATTCCCCAATGTGACGCTGTGAATTCTACCCCCAGGTCTGAAACAGTATTTTATAATATATTGCTCGTGGTTTTATGAACATTAAAATGGTCCAAATAATTACATATTGGGTACTACGTGTCCAAAATTTATGATATGGTCACTTTCAACGAAGGGGGCGATGTCAAGATCACCAGAGCGATACTATGTAAACATCTCACAGAACTGTCAGGATTTCCTATTTCGTTTCATTAAAGATCAAACAAAAACCGTTATCGGTATGTTTAGGGATAAAAAGCTACTATATTCATAATTATTTCCAGTCGTTAAGGGAAATTGTGTTTCTTTAATTGACGAAACTGGTTTTCAATTCGTTAAACATGGGCCTAATATAGACGAAAAGTAATTTATTTATTTTGTATAAAAATACGAAATGTATATAAATACATAAAATGTATGTAAATATGTTAAAAATTATTTATTTATTTAAATTTTAAGTTCCATTATTATTAAGAATTTTAGGACGGGTTATCTATAGCTTACCGCCGTTTACTTCCCAAGGAAAGTAGCTATTGAGGTTGGACTCATGACGGAATTTTCGAGAAATTTCTTCAAATCGATCCTACCTAGTAGACACCGAATGACCCCCGTTAAAATTTATATATATATATATATATATGCATATATATATATATATATATATATATATATATATATATATATATGTCCGTTAACACGATAGCGGCCAGAGTTTTTGTTTTTTCGTCACGAAACTTGGTACATAGCATTCAATTAGCAAACGATTGAACGAGTTCGTTAACCACCAAA